>JACXGM010002510.1:0-46529 GCA_016801145.1 Umbra pygmaea
CACACACACACACACACACACACACACACACACACACACACACACACACACACACACACACACACACACACACACACACACACACACACACACACACACACACACACACACACACACACACACACACACACACACACACACACACACACACACACACACACACACACACACACACACACACACACACACACTCTGTGGGCAGGCTTCACCAAATGACAGGGAGTCAGTATAAAGGATGTGCATCTGACAAATCAAACCTACAAGGTCAGTAGCTGCCGGCAGAGATTTCTGCCTCTGTACGTGAAGAAGTTCTGTATGGGAATGGAGGATTAGCTCTCCTGTTACTTGGATAAAAGCTGGTTGTAAAATGTACAACGACAGCACTGTCGTTGAGCCTATTTCTTCAATTTATATTCCTGTGTTGTTTAGAAAGGTGGTAGGAGAGTTTTATTACATTTCTAGCAATGGACGGATCTATGCTTAGTGAGGGATGACAACTTTCCAAGAACGTTGCAGTTTCTTAATAGATTCCAAGACCACGTCCGTTACTTCAAAGGTACCCACTTGAAAAGAACCATACTGCTGAGGACAAGGCTTCTATAATGAGAGAGATGAGGGCCTCAAGAGTGACCGTATTGGGGGAGGACTCAATTCCATCTGTGACATGGAGACAGAGCTCTGTGTGGGCTACAGGGTGCAGAAAATAGCAGATATCTTCATCCAGCAGTAGCTTCACACGCATTGGACTCATAATTTTTGTGACTGTCGTTATCTCCTTCAAATCAGCACATCCTGTTTTTTTTATGATGACCATATTTTTCTTTCTTGATTCAATCAAATCTGTATTGGAGTATTTCGGTTTTCTATCCATACGCGTGACCATTTTTCCATGTCCTCGAAGTTAATGTGTTAGAATCAGGTGGGAAGCGAATGCTGGCCTTTGTGGTCCGATCCAACAGACGAGCTACTGTAGCTCAAATTGATAAATTGAAAAAGTGAATGCCGGTTCTGAGAGAAAGGTGTCGGATCGATTCAGAGACAGTGAGATTCTCTAGCTCTCTGGAAAAGATCTTGCTATTGATACGCAAGGTTGTTGGTTCAATCCCAAACTGAGTTCATGAGTGGGTGGCTTTGTTGGTACTCGTTCATTTTTGTAAACTGTCATCTAGCAAGTACCTCCCCCATCTACAAAAAGCAGTATGAAGGATATTTTTCTGAAAATATTTGATATTAAATTTCAAGTTGTTTGTGTATTAACAGTACCTATTTTTAATAGGTAGGTTATGTTTTTTTGCACAGAACTTCAGGAATCACATATTCACTTTGAATGCCCTTTCAGCTGCATAGTGTAATACCCTAACATATTGTAGTCATACACTTTTGTCTGTGACACGTGAATGTATACAATGCTACTTTTAAATTAACTGCTGAAGTGTGGGTTCAAATCCTCTTTTCTCCTCTTATAACAAATGTGTCTCCTATGTCTTTCAGGCAGTTGCCTGTCCTGCTACTCCAGATTCATAGACACTGGTGCCCCTGTCGACTGGGGCTCAAGCCCTGGCTCTGTCTGCAACATGGTGGCCTAGTGGATAGCACTGTGGCCTCACAGCAAGAAGGTTCTGAGTTCGAACCCCGGTTGTCCCGGGCCTTTCTGTGTGAAGTTTGCATGTTTTCTGCATCTGCGTGTATTTCCTCTGGGTGCTCCGGTTTCTCCCACCATCAAAAACATGCAGGTTAGGTTTTGGACTACAGATGGAAACTAGCATCTATGCTATAATCTGGCTAATTTACAGTCTGTACAGAAGTGTAAGATATTCAGTAATGTGCACTGTTCTGAATAAATAAAAAATACATTTTCAATTATTATTCACACACACACACAGAAAAATACTGAGATGAAAATTAAACAAATGTTGCCTTTCAATGGAACCTACAACCCATGGTGGTGTCTCTGCAAATAACAGCTATGCATTCTGAAGATGGTTGAAGTTGTCAGCTGGTCGGGTTGTTATGTCCCCCAATATAATCATCTATGTTTCTGTGTGCCCTGGTCTGTGTTCGTGTTTTCTGTGCTGTGTTCCTGTTCTGTTTGTGTATTTGTTCTGTTCAGTTTTTATGTCTCCCAGATGGTGCAGATCCAGTCATTAACCCAAGGCCGGTCCGAGGCATAAGCAAACTTCTCAGCACAGGTGACTCAGCGTGGTAGGAAGGGGCCCCCAAATCATGATTCAGCAAATTCTGCTTAGTGCCCCCAAAAGTCTCGGGCCGGAAATGCATAAAACAATCCAATCATCACTTATCACTGTCTCCTCCCCCCCGTTATCTGGTGCAGCTGAATCCAATCACCATATCCCATCATGCCCTTCAGTTTTAGTATAAAAAAAATGTATTTCTCTCGGTGGTTGTCTGTAGCTTACCAGGAGTTTACCTCTGACTCATTTTGGTGTGTGTCTGTGGACACACTTGAACAATTCTCTCTGTTTGTGTGTTGGGTTGCCTTTAGAGGTTGCTTTTGTGTTTAACAGTGTTTGTTGATTGATAGTGTTTACTGAGTGAGCGTTTTGGTGAGCTAGTATGAGTTTTGTAGTCTGTATAGTGTATGAAATAGTGTGAAACTGCTGTAAATCAGTTTTGAGTTCGTTATCCTAGTGTGATTATTCTGTGTTGTCATTTACCTTTTTTCCATTTCTTTCTAGGGAGATTATGGGACGCACTTGGGAGTGTGCAGGCAAGACACCCAGGGCTTACACCACATATAGGGTAACTTCCTTGTCTATACACACCAGGTTAGACCTGAGCGGCCCACCCCCTGTATTTTGGTTAGGGCGCCTGGATCGAGTGCCAGTTTGTGTGTCTTGTAGGAAGTTTAGACAGGTTAGAGGTGGGGTTTATAAATATTTACTTTCCCAGAAATAATCAATCAAAAAACAGTATATATGGAGTGCTTCTTGGGTGTGCAAAAAGTATGTCCCCCTGGTGCTCATCAGTTAGAGGATCCAAGTATTAGATAGAAAAAAGAAAATGCTGAGGCACTCGAGGGTAAATTTAAAAAGCCTTTTTTCTATCATTTAATTTCTTTGTTTTGGGTTCCGCTCAGCCATGGACCTGCATCCATTTGGTTTGGCATCAGCGGTTACCTATTTACAACTATCATATGTTAGGAAGTGGAATAAGGTTGTGTCTTGGTCTGGTTCAGCAGTCAAAGTTGCAGTATCTGTTGCTCATTGTGGGTTCAAATCCTGATTACTGCTAGGAAATTATGAGAAGGTTGTCTCTTTTTTTGTGTTTTGGGTGATAAATGACAAATGTAACTATGAAATGTTATGAAGTGGGATAAACTAGTTTCTTGGATTGGTGTATTGGTCTAAGTTCCAACTTCTGGTGCAAATGATTGCGGGTTAAAATCCTGCCTGTTCCTTTTCTAGAAGGAAATGTTTCATAAAGGACTGTGATTAAGGTTAGGAATTATGTAAAAATGTTACGAAGTAGGAGGTACTTGAGTCTTAGTCTGGTCCAGTGTTTAAAGCTACTGCCTCTGATGCACACTGATGTTGGTTCAAATCCTACCTGCTGCTCTTCTATGAACATTTGATTGAACTGACTAAGATTAATGGAATGAGGTGAAAAGAATGTTAAATGGATATGAACCTGGGTCCATTAGAATGGAAGTTACCGTTTTAAACACCCATCCATCATCTCCACCCACTGAACCCTAGCAAACCACCTCGCTATTTAACATAATGTGCACAGCCAAGCCTACAATGGCTGGCATGAACATTACAGGTCATACAAATTAATACACAACCTACCCTGCCTGTACGCGATATTACGAATCCTACTATGGCCACGCCAAGACCTGCCCTACGCCTACCACTGATTGGCTACTCGCTTCAACACAATTATATTTTAATGTTAACCTTAATCCTAACCTTAACCGTTAGTAACTTGATGCCTAACCTTAACCGTTAGTAACTTGATGCCTAACCTTAACCCTAACTTTAACTGTTAATTTTGTAATATTATCCAGTACAGAAACAAACACACACAAAGTGAGCTCAGCCAATCAGAGGTAGGCATAGGGCGGGTCTTGGCGTAGCCATAGTAGGATTTGTAATTTAGCTGCCTGCACAACAGGGCAGCTCAGTCCTGTTCCTGAGGAGGTTCCAGCATGTAGGTACTCGCTAAACCAAATCTAGCACACCTGGTTGTAATGAACTGGTTGGAGAGAAAGGCTACAGTGGCCAGGAACTGGACTGAGCAGCCAGGATTTTATGGGCCACAGGTGTCAAACTGATTCTAGCGAGGGCCTATTGCATGTTGTTTTTCGTTTTTTCTTTTCAATCGATGACGAATTATGATGTAGACAACCAAGTGAGATATGATATTTCTCACCAATTAGTGACCAAATCCATCAAGTACAAGAGAGAATCCAAATCGGTTTGACACCTGCGTTATGGGGCGTGACATCATCCACCAGAGCATGTCTTCAACCCTGAACAGGCACACTAGATTCATTAATCAAAGGATTGATGACCAGCTGCTTCATAATTAGCTGATTGATTAGCTGACAAGCCTAATCATTCGTGCCTGTTCAGGACAAAACTGTGAAATACCTGGGGGGTCCCTGGGGAGAAGGTTGAAGACCACTGCACCAGTGCTATAGACACCTTTCACAGTGCATTACTTTTGCTATAATTTGATATTGAAGAATGTACAACTAAAAATAAACTTTGAAAACTATAGCTGTGTTTAGGCAGACAATGAAACAGTCTTCTACATCAGGAGTTCTGAGGTGTTTTATTGTGAAAACATCAGACAGAATATATTGTAGAACATTGCCATAGGTTCAAAACCCCTCTACAGCCGGCAGTCGATATATTAAATTATTTATGTTTTTCGTGAGAGGGCCTGAAATGATCATCTGTCTCTTGAGAAAGATACAAATAGAAAGTCAAAGTGTGTTGCCATAGAGACCACTAACAGTGTTTTATGGGAAGTTTTGGTGAATGAATAAATAAATAAATAAGAAATAGCCTTGTTCTCACTCATAGTTCCTCTAAGGAAAGTATGTACTTAACACACACACACACACACACAGTTCTGCACATTGATGATAAACACACTCATTGGTGCGGTACATATTTACCTCTCCAATATACACACCTATACAACTTAAAACAAAAATGATGACAACATTGTATTTAACAGCAGAGCAGTCTTGA
Source organism: Umbra pygmaea (assembly GCA_016801145.1). Lineage (NCBI taxonomy): Eukaryota > Metazoa > Chordata > Actinopteri > Esociformes > Umbridae > Umbra > Umbra pygmaea. The sequence continues at coordinate 5,223 of JACXGM010002510.1, forward strand.
CCCTAAATAGCAATTATTTTAAAGAAAACTGCTCAACACACCATCTGGAAAAATGCAGAAACCATCCCACAGAAAACTGAGGGTTGAAATGTGGTTTTTTGAAGGGCGTACGTACAATCTCTCGCAGCGACATAGAGCCACAGAAAAGCATTCGGCATCTGCAGGCTTAGAAGTCCGCAAGAGGTGAGCTCTGAGCAGAAAGCGTTTTAAAAACTCTCTTCGCTAAGCCTCTTTGTGGTCACATGAGTGTCTACAGGTGCCGTGTGATTTGTGCGCGTTATAATATGAATGACCAATCGGGTGACAGTAAAGTGCTCAAATGGGAGTGGTGAAAAGGCACTCAGATAATTTCAGAACCCAGTGACTAGGTGGTGATCCTATTGAAGGCACTGTGTGACGGGACTGGAGTGCCCCGTGGCTCTGAGGAAACCATAGCGTAGAACTGACATTAACAGAGTAGCCATGTTTCATTCAACATGAAGCATGAATGCAGGGCCGGCCTGAGGCATAAGCGAACTAAGCGGCTGCTTGGGTCCCCCTGTCTACCAGGGGGCACCCAATTGAGTGCACAGGTGACTCCGTGTGGTGGGAGGGGGCCCCCAAATCAAATTCTGCTTAGGGCCCCCAAAAGGCTCGGGCCGGCACTGCATGAATGTGTTGTATGGGTTACATATACAGGAAGTTGTATTTCTATGATGTGATATCTGCTGCGGAGTGTTTTGCCGATAGCAGTTGAAACATAGCAAACCATCATTAAGACAGGGAAAAGGAAAAAGAAAAACATATATTACCATTCCAGACTTTGGTTTCTGTGAGATCTGATAGAAAGCTGGAGTGATACAATTTAAAAAAGCATCAAGGTCTGAACAAAAATGTGTGCCAAATGGCTCATTCGTAACAATAAATGTAGGAAACATGGCAGATACACATAAAATGTTAACACAAAGGAAGTTTTACAGGCAAAATAGGGACATTTTCCACTAACAGTCTGGTTAGATAAAAATGGTTGTGATTTACAGGGTTAAAGTTGCAATCTATTATGGGAATTAATTTGAAATATTATCAGGTGATTTTTAAATCAGTTACCTACATTGGTTTTGATCACCTTGAACAAAATAATTTAATGTCTATATGAAACCATTGATGGATCAAGTATTTCAAATAAATGCTGCAACCATCAATGGAATCCCTGTTTTCTACTGGGCAGAGGAGTATGCTCTCCCTCTGCTTCTACATTTAGACAAACACTAAATATAGAATTCAGACCAACTATAGGCATCGTTCTCCTCCAAAATAAACAGATTTACATTCGTTAACGACATAACACACAGCACGGGGTGCGGAAATGCGATTGTGTTGCCTTTGTACCTATGAGGATAAAGAATGAAAATGGGCAATATAAAAAAGTTTAAATCAGGTCAGTATTTCCACAATGACAATTAGGCCAGACTGGTTCCATGTGGGATTTTAACTGCTCTGTTTATGTTAGAAGTTTGCCTTTTTCCTGTAGGGAACACTGACCAAAAATGCACTTGTGTTTTTATATGAAGGACATTCTGGGAGAGAGGCTAGAGTCAAGAGCAAAGTATAGGGAGGTGATGGGCTTAAACAACTGGTAGTCAAAAAGGTTGTCAGACCTTTTTTGTTACTGTGTGGGTCTTGTTTTGGAGGCAGTACACACACCTCCTCACTAAAGCTGCTGACTAAAAGGCTGCGTGGCATCGACGGTTTGTGCGTGTGCGTGCGTTCAGCTCCCGAGGGAGGCTCAGAATGCTCCCATTGTTTCCTCAAGTGAATGGGGGTTGGAGATGTAGGCCAAACCAGTAGCCTGCTCCCTCATCAGAGCCAGATGTGGAGCCATGTTCCTTCAAACCAGCCACTCATTATAATGCTCCACACACACACAAAACGTCCACCAGTATTTCAGAAGCCAAGGGAGTGAGTTGAGCCAGAGTATGCCGTTACAGTCCCCATAGCTGTCTAAAATAACAGTCTGACCAACACACAGAGGGAATCCTTTGAGCAGCTATTACTTCTGTTTAAATCCACTAGAGATATCTCCCTATAAAAATATTGCTCCTTAAAGTCTGAACGGACGAGAAACTACAAAGCGCTGTCATGAATAAATGGCTGTCTTTCAACAAACTTGGAATAATTAAGTTGGATTTTCTCTGAGTTTTTCCATTGCAATGCTCTACCTCGTCCGATACTGTATGAGTGATATAATATTGTGTGATATGCTACTCTGTGGTATAGTACTCTGTGATATAGTACTCTGTGTGAGCTGACAACGCAACAGAGTGACACTGCACATTCACTTGTGGTGAGCAGAGAAACCTAAATTTAACTGCCAGACTCGAAGCAAAATGGTTCTATAATCGCAATTGTCAAATACTCTATCAATATATGCGTTTCTTGACTGTCAATATGTATTTTACATATTCAATGGAACTTGGAATTGTATAAACATGCTTAGATGCTTGGAGAAGTACTGGTAAATGTTGAGTTGATCCACTGACACTTTCAACTCCTTCTATGGGAACAGACTGTGTTTATATGGGAGAGAGGGAAAACTGTGACATCACATCTCAGCTCAGCAAAACCAGAGAAACCAAAGCCATAGACTTCACGACTTGTATTGTACGCCCTTCGGAAATAGGAAAAAATTGAATTAAAATGTTACCATGAACACTTTATCTGAGGCAAGTCAGGTGCAAAAAAATGTCAAAGCAATATTCATAATGACAGTTTTAATAATAAACTGTTTAAAATAAAACCTTTGTCCCCAGACAGTAAAAGTAATTTAAATTTTTCTTTTTTATTGCTGCTCGCAGCAATGTTTTCATAAGACATTAAAAACAAGACATAATATGATTAAAAATCATTCTTAATTTACTAAAATACATGTTTGGTCATCAAAGCAGGGTGGGGGGGGCATGTGGGCGTGCCCACCGGGTCCCTTCCTGGTTTAAGGGCGTGGTGTGGGTGGGTGGAGAGCCTGTCCCTTTAACCCTTTCACAGCCACACAGCCCAACATGTGTTCAGTTGCTTACTAGGTCAGTGGGAGGCACCTGTCAATCAATCACATTCAGTTTCCTCATTTACAAAGACACTTTCTGTCTCCTTCTGACCATTTCCTGTGGCTCAATTGGGTGCTAAAACAGCCAGTATTCCCACAGTTCTGTGAGATTCTGAAACCTCACCTAGTGAACCTCAGTACAAAGACTTTAACAGTGAGATGTTCGGTTTTGGTTCTGTTCTCGGTTAACATTGGAGATCATGACACCAAAGGAACTCATTCAGAGCAGTCGCGAGAATTGTAGCTCCACTGCTTTGTCTCGATGGTTTGTCCCGATGGCTCAACAGGGGTCTTTACAGCTCAGTCTACAGCCCGCTAACAGACGGAGGGCTCATTTTTCAAATGTGATTTCAATAAAAAGATGCTTGATTCTTGCTATCGAACACACCCAATATACAGCACAATGAAGGGCATGGATGTGTTTTACAATTCTACGGACTTTCATTAATGACCGTTATAAAATAAGCTCAGCTCCCATAATGCTTTCGGGGTCAGGACAAATGTGTAAGAGGCAGCCATTTAGAATTCAAAGCATCCTAATTTGTGAAGTTATACATCCTTCACACCCTCTCTTGGAAAATCTCTTCCCCAACCCAACACTGCATCCTGAAACTCCTATATTACCATCAGAACAATGTCCAGATTCTTTCGCACAGAATGAAATCAGCATCTTTTCTCAAACTCCTCCCCATTGCTTTCCCTTGATTCTTTTTTACCCCCCCGCGAGCCTTGCCAGAGTCGGCGACAACAGTTTTGTCGTTTTTGTTTGCGAAAAAAAATCAATTTTCCCCTTTCTTTCATAAGTTTTTCTTCTGTCAATCAATCACATTTTTCATCAAAATGGACCATGCCAATGGTGTCCTCGAGGGCCAGTTATTAGTCCAGCCTCAGGTAGCTGGGCGTGGAGTAGTTAAACATGAGGAAGTCCATTTTGTACAGCTGGTAAACCTGTGCCTGCTGATGGGAGCTGATGTTACTGAAAAACTGGGCTGTCATGGTGTCGGTCGTGCGTGTGGACTTGGCGTAGGTTGGGAATCGCAGCGACTCGCCCACGCCGGTCAGATGCAGCACATAGTTGGCATCCTCTTCTAGCGTCTCATACTTGCCCACTAAGTCATAGTGAATGTGGCAGGGGTGGCACAGCTGGTATACAGTCTGCCAGTGCTCGTTGAGTGGGCCATCGCGCTGAGTGGCCGGGTCCACAAGATACTCAGCGAACTCCTGGAACTTCACGTCGGCGCCGTTGAGCAGCGCCTCCTGCGTGGCGTTCTTGCGGTAGCGGCGGACGATCTTGGTGCCAAAGCGCCGGTGGAAGGAGGAGTTGTACTTCAGGGTGAACTTGTTGCGATAGGCAGAGACAAGCCTCTCAAAGGGCTCACGGACAAACAGGAACTTGAGGTAGCTCTTGAGGCGGTGGTTGATTTCCGCAATGCTGTACTGGTTCAGATATTTCAGGTTGGACGGAACGTGGGCCTCGTTTGACGGGATCTCCATAGGGTCACTGGGGAAGAAGAGCATGAGCAAGACAATAACAATAATAACAATTAATAATTATATTAGTGATGGTATTATTGACAGCAGCAGTATCAATTAAGAGGGCAAGATATTATGTGCTATTGAGTTGCTATTAAAGGACAACTCCGGCACAAAATGATCCTGGGGGTTAATATCACATTGGGACCGAGTCGACCGTTCTCTGGGATATATTTTCATGCTAATAGAATGTGTCCAGTTTCAGTGCAAAATGATAATTTCCTTATAACGCTAGTTGTGAGGGCATGGATGAAGTAAATATAAATCGCTATTATTGACCACTAACAAAACTCAAAATAGCACCACACTTCCACGGTAGCATAATGAGACTCCCTACATCAGCGTTACTCAAACTGTGGGGCGCACCCCACTGGTGGGGAATAGAAACATGACAAGTGGGGCGCGACGAACGTGAGGAAATTCTGTCATTTTGTACCCTGGAAATCCAGAGTTCTCGCGACAGCACAGTTTGAATTTGCTCTGGAAGTTACTCTGGCACCGAGTAATTCTGCTCATTAACTATGCCCTTGTAGCCGAGCTGCACCTATCACATCGGTGTATCTGATATAGGCGTGCCAGAGGCGTGTTAAACAGATGACGACAGCGCTGCGACCTCAAAGTTATTAGTAAACATTGTAAGATCGCTATGGATGAACGCCAGTTGTTTAAAACGGCTTTGGCCACTACAATGAACAAGTTAGACTTGGCTTTTTGTCTAAAAGAGGAACAGAAGACGGAACAGACTTTTTTTTAAAGAAAGTTTTTGCTGTTTTGCCAACCTGATACGGCAAGAGTTGTATCTACCAGTTAGCTCCGCCATAGGGGCTTAGCGAAAAAACCCTGGTGATAGGCCGTAGTGTTATCCAATTGCGTACAGTGAGATTTTCAAATGCATGCTTGGTGCTGCCCCTCGAGTTGGGTCATTTTTATTACTCAAACCCAGACCCTTATATCCTCCGGATTTGGGTCTGGATTTTTTCAGGCTAGTCATTTTGTGCCCATCTCTATTAATTATTTTATTTATTGACACAATACTCAAAATGAAACGACAGATATAAATGTAAGCCTTAAAACAGAATTTGAATTATAATTAATATGAAAACTTGTACAAAACAGTAAAAATGTGCTCAAAATTCAGAATATTTACTTTCAGTTTTGACATGTCAATGCCGTTGCCATGACCCGTTGCTATGGCTGGCTCATTCTGACACTGCTGCTTCTATTTTTTATTTTTGTTGTAATTGCTTTGCTCATTGTAAAAATAAAATACAATACGTTAATATCAGTAATACCATATTCATAATGTGACCAAACTATCTGCTTACAACAGCGGTCGGGAACCTCTAGGCTCTTGAGCATAGACTGTAAAAAATGTTTGCGAGCCATATGGGCATTCTGTGGCTCGATGGCAGGATAAAATAAGCCAATCACAATTTTTAAAACATTTCCATCATAATCGAAGCTATTATGCAAATGTAGGCTGGCAAGGGAGGCTGTGTCTCCTCAAAACAACTGGAAGAGACAATAATCAATATTACAAAATGAAAACAATGCAAATATTGAGAAATGTGTCATTACAAAGTGTAAAAAGCACTCGTTTTTATAAAGTAACACTGTTCACTGCTCATACATGATAATCCTCTACAGAAGAGGACCATTTCATTGAGATGACGAGTGACTCCACAGGAACGCCCCGGACAGAACACGGGTGTAGCTACTGTAGAATACGGCAGGAGGAACGCCCAGGAACGAGCCGAAATCATGGCCAACATTGACCTTCCTTGACAGCAGAAACTGGCATATACTAAAGAAAGTTTTGTCTCTAAAGTTTAAAACAATTTAATTTCTAAAGCATACAACCTGTTAGTTCCTACTGTTCAAATTCCGATGGTCTCTATAATAATTCAATTTATACGTCTATAATGAAGTGACAGTAGTTTAAATTATTATTATTTTATCTTGTCTCTAAAACAGCTACATGTATATTTTACAATAAAAACAATGTCTGCTGTGCATTTAGCAAATCTTTCATCGTTAGAATAATAATGGGCGGGTGAATACCATGCTACAGTTCTAATAATTTTATATTCGTTCCCGGTTTTCGGATAATAAAACACTTGAGTATTCGTAACTGCATTTACGTTTTAAGTCTAAGGATTTGACCAACTGGTAGCTATATTCTGTATGAGATGTCTATGATTATTACTGTCTGCCCGTAAAAGTGTGTTATACTCTGCGACTTGAGGTAGCCTAGATGGTATAGTTTCCAAAATATCAACGTTTTTATAAAAGTCTAAAATGTTGATATCCTTTCTAGAGTAATCTTTCTAGATCTCTATGCTGTATACCTATTTTAAATTTGGACCTGATAAGAAAGAAACTCTGTGAGGAGAATATATGTGCCATTCCATATAGGATATAATATATAGGATACAATTTATTTCCTATCCCACTTTAGCAATAGATGGTCTATAACAACAGTACAGAACAAAAATAATGACTGGAGTTATCGTGTGTAAAAAACTTTATATATAGTGCGCTTCCGATAGTGCGTAGGTGGGGTGCGCCATTTGTAAAAACTTGCATATCGCGTGCGGTATATTTGCTAAAATATGGTACTTTTAAACAAAATACTTTTTCATGCAAAGTGATAATGTAATATAGCTTTTATTTTCTCTATTTCAAAGTTTATAATGCTGTTATTTGAAGTTATGTTTTTAAAATATGATGTAAATAAAATTAATTTTAACAGGTAAACTTAAACCAAGTTTTTTACCATTTTGTTGGGGCGATTGCAGACAGGTGGGGCTCGGAACCCTTTCTTACCTCCAATGTGGGGAATGGCAGAAATAGTTTGAGAAACACTGCCCTACATGCAGACCGAAGCATTGAGAACTTCATAAGTGTACAGACAGTTTATTAAAAAAATTGTTTAAAAAAGACATTCGTGTATACAGCCAGGCGCCATCTTCAGAAAACAGACTTGATCAGTCAAACCACAAACTTTGTGCTACGTGAGCTGAACTGTAAGCAAATTGTGTTTGATTTTAGGTCGCATTGCCAGCTGTAAGTCTTGCTCATTGATCTGCATAAATGACCGCAAAACCTTTCGCCATGGAAGATTCCAAGTCACAGTTGAGCTCACGTAGCATAGAGTTTGTGGTTACTTACTGAAGTCTGTTTTCTGAAGATGCGCCTGGCTGTATACACGAACGGTAATGTCTTTTAAACAATTTTTTTAATAAACTGTCTGTACACTTACAAAGTTCTCAATGCTTCGGTTTGCATGTAGGGACCCTTATTATGCTACCGTGGAAGTGTGGTGCTATTTTGAGTTTTGTTAGAGGTCTATAATAGCGATTTATTTTTACTTCATCCATGCCCTTCCAACTAGCGTTACAAGGTAATTATCAGTTTGCACTAAAACTCGGCATATTCGATTAGCATGAAAACATATCCCAGAGAACGGTTGACTCGGTACCAATTTATTAACCCCAGGATCATTTTGCGCTGGAGTTGTCCTTTAAGTGCTATTTCCTGTGGTACTGACCTGTACTTGCCATGCCCAGTGAGGACCATCATCACACGCTTCCAGTTAGTGCAGGCCACCTTGGGCACGTAGCAGTAGATCAGCTCATGCTCCTCATCCACAACCAGGTGCTTCAGGTCACCGGGGGTCAGGACCCGACGTTTGCGACTGGATGCGCTCTGGGCCCGACACGACTCGGCAACCTGGTCCCTCCTCACCTGGTGCAGGATGGCCGAACTGGAGAATTCAGACTGGGCAGATGAAGGAGAGGAAGAAAGAGGAGAATACAAATGATGTTCCAAGGTACATGACTAATATACTATGTTTAGCACAATTCATGTGACTGTCTTCATGTCATTTGCTATTTCAATCAATATAGGCTTACTTACAGTAGAAGAAGAAGAAGATTATTTATATAGCGCCTTTCAATAGCTCAAGGTCACTTGAGTAGTACTCAGTATATTAAATGTTCCACTGGACAAATGTAGTTGGACAAAGAATTAGGATTGTGTACATGATGGGAGGCAAGGCTAATGAAAAAATAATAATAAAGTGTCATTGACAGTCTGCAATTGTATTTTTTTTTCATTCATTTGCTCTTTTCTCTATGCAATACTGAACATGTAGGCAACTTTTAGAACAATCAGATCACTACTGTATGTAAAAAAAACACAAAATCCCTGTTGTCCAGAGTTATGGTAGCCTGATAAATCTAAAACAACTAAATTTACAAAGAATGCTGCCAAAAAGAACACTAATGGAGGGTCCATGGCATTCAACATTACCTGACTTGACCCATGTTAACAGGGAGGGGGAAAAATAAAGATTCATGGAGAAGAAAGCAGGAAGCAGGGAAATAACAGCGAGCCGGGGGGAGGGGGGGCACGCTCTGGATCTTAAAGAGCAGGAATGTTTTCTTAGAGATTCTGTTTGTTTTTACTTAGACCCTGAATACCCATTTCAGGCAATTCACTATTTTCCCCAGGGACTCTAAATCGATTGGGCCGTGCCCTGCGTTAGTGCACTTTCACAGACACGCGCACATACACAAACACAACAACAAAAGCCATTCAGTTCCAAAGTCATGCCTGTAACCGGTATAACGGACTTCAGCTCGGGTCTGATGTCTGGGACCACCTTCGTGTCCTCATTACGCCAACGCTAAACGTTGTGTTGATAATTGAGTACCTCGAGACCAGCTCAACCCCTTAACCATATATCATGTGACAGGTAAGTTGATTTGGCACTGTAAAAAAGACATGATTTATACACCTAAATAAAAGTCTGTGTCATGTTCCAAAGCTCTGGCAAAGTGTGATCAAACATCTAAAGTTCATAGGAGCACATCAAATGTTGTGTAAAAGCAAAGCCAAGAGTCTGTATTTTGTGTAATCTTCCACCAGTTTATCTAAAATTGAATAGGCAAAATGTTTTGATTTCTACTTAGAACAATTGGCAAACGGGGACACAGGCAACTACCACAGAAGAGGACTGGCCACCCCCTTGAGTCTGGCCTCTCTCTAGGTTTCTTTCCAGGTCCCTCCTACCAGGGAGTTTTTCCTAGCCACTGCATCACTTGTGTTGCTTGCTTTTGGGGGTCTTGGGCCGGGTGTCTGTCAAAGCACTTTGTGACAACTGCTGTTGTAAAAAGGGCTTTATAAATAAATTTGATTGATTGATTGATTGATTGACCACAGAAGTATTGTAAGGTATTACAAATAAATAAAAACCCACGTAACTAGTGGTCTGTCACTGTAGTTGTGCTATATTGTGCATCACTTTGATTTAAAAGACATACATTAATAACCATAACATGCATTATGTGTAGTACAAATTAGAATTACCATTGCTTAAATCCATCAGCAGGAGTAAATCCACTTCCCTCCCTGTAGATCAATAACCCAAGAAGATGTTATTTTGTCTCCAATTGGTCACAGCTGACACCCCCTCCCGTTTGCATACATCATTAACTCTTAACTACAAGCAGACACTTAACATTGTTGTTTGACCTTTCACCGTCATCCGCTGCTGTTACATTTACATCATTTAGCAGACACAGATCTAGAGTAACATACAGAAGTGAGTGTATACATTTGTTCTTTTATTTTTCACACTGGCCTGTGGGAATAACACGCCCCCTGTAGTCTGCACTCTAGCGGGTACATCTCACTGGTCTAAAGCCAACACCACATTTGCCCGTCATTCCTTCTGGTTCTCTGCTGACAACGACTGGAACGAACTCCAAAAAACCTTGAAGCTGGAGACTCCAATCTCCCTCACTAACTTCAAACATCAGATATCAGCGCTGCTGAAAAATTTCCATTTCCATTTGATATATCATTGCACATGTAAATAACCTAACCATTACAAATGTCACCCCTTAATTGTGTTTGCCTATTTTACCTTGTCTCCGCCACCACCAGGTGTCCCCAATGTTGTCATAATCCCCTGTGTATTTATCTTGTGCTCTTTCCCAGTTCTTGTTGCCACTTTGTCTTGTGTGTTTCCCTAGTCGGCCCAGCCTGTTTCTTGTCTGCCTGGTTTTACCAGTGTTTAGAATTCCTATATAGCGAACCCTGCCCACATATATGATTCAGCCTGCCATCTGTCTGTGCCTTGTATGAGAATGGTTCTCAGTTGGCCTACCTGGTTAAATAAACATGAAATAAAAAATAAATAACATGACATTGGCGGTAGCAATGCCATACTCTTATTAACTGTGTTGCAAGGGATTTTACTTGACCAGCCTATTAATATTACTACTACTATACAGATTTCTTAAATGTCTATTACTACTATCATTAGAGTCTATTAACAATACTGCTATTTGCTGTAACAGTACAGTCAATTATTAAAGCTACTACTGCTGTAACTAAACCAGCATATGGACATTAGTATTACTACGCTTACTGTCGCAGTCTGATAATACTAATGCTGTAAATGTACCAGCCTACTGAAATGAGTAATACTACTATTACTGTAGTACTCTATTAATACTACTGCTAATGCTTCTATTAATACTACTGCTAATGCTGTAAATGTACCAGCATATTGATATTACTATTGTGCATCTGAAAAGGAATCCTAGAGTCTTTATTGTAAATGCGGATCTTTTGGACAAGCAGTGTCGTCATTGTGAGTTACTGTCCTGTAGGTCTCATCCTAAACATGGTATTTAGCTGGTACTGCATGAATGCACATGCTACCTGGAGTTCCTTCAAATGTAAGAACAAGGAGCTGCACCCACTAAAGACTCCACCCACTCACAGAAGAGATACAAGATTGAGCAATTTCAACAAGCCGTGCTAAGCTCCATCTATAACACTCTCTCTCTCTCTTCCTGTTTTCCTACATGCCATTCTCTCTACCATTTCCCTTTCTGTCACTCAACCTCACTTCTCTGCAATTTAGTTTGAGGTCTAAGCGACTGACTAAACAAACAAATGATGATGGAGAATTAACCAGTTTGTGGGAAAACGTGACACCTCCCTCATCACCGTCATCTTTCGTTTCCCACTCGTTATCTTTTCTCTGCTCTCCACCCTTTTCATGTCATGTTACATCAAAGCTGACTGGGAGATTGAGACTTTGTGAATACCAGCTCTTTGTGAAGTGGAATTTCCCTCTCAGCTCTTCACATGGATATAAAGGCCTTGATTCTCTGTCAGCTGAGCGTTATGGAGAGACAGAACATCCCATGTCCTCTGGCAGAAGACAAGTGCTGTAATTAAACGAGGGAGTGAAAGAGTGAGAGCGAGAAAAAAACTGAACTCTTCATGACACTAACCATCAGATAGCACATTTCCTGTTGTTTTAGCTATGTTTAAGCAACTTAGAATGTACACATTTCTCAATCGTGACCTCAAATACTTCTAGCAATTCAACTAGGGGGCCAACATTCCTGCCCTTTCATTGTCAATCACGTATTGTATCTTTAATAATAAAAGTTCACAAGCTCACTTCCTTGAAGACCACAAAATATGCAAATGGCACTCTCAATACATTATATATAGAATTAATAAAAAAGAATATGTATAATTGTATTTCCAGTCTCAACACTTTCTACCTTTACGTAGAAACACGTAACACCAGGTGGAGCACAGCATTCTGAATAGGTTGCAGGGTTTGAAAGCACTAGTTGGGAGATCAATAAGTCGCAGTAGTCGAGATCGCAAGATGACAAGTGTCTGCATCTATGCTGCTTCCTGTGTGAGGTTAAAGTCACACACACTATGAATGTTGTAGAGCTTATGCTCCCTGTTGAACAGTCAGCGCCTTGATGTTTGCGGAGAATGACAAGGCACAGCCGGCAGAGAGAAAAGGGGACAGACTGGAAGGATGTGAAGAAGGAAATGGGGTCAAAAAGGACGAATCTGTAATGAAAAGGGAAAGCAGACCAGGGGACACAAGGAGGAGAGAGTACTTAATGAGGATAAATTAGGATTTAAATGACCATGAGCCTGGGTAAGCGAAGAGTCCAGGTAAAGATCAGAGAACTGGAGTGGGGATTGCTTAGAGCAGAGGTCTTTAACCCTCTTCCTGGAGACTCCCAGATGTTCCACAGTCCTGAAAACGAACACCTGATTAGAATTGTCAGCCAGTCATCCAGCCTTTCATCAATGAATCAGGTGTGGCTGTTCAGGGCTACAACACAACTCTGGAACGTGGGTCTCCAGGAAGAGAACTGAGGGCCAAGTTCTTAGAGATGACGTGGCTTTATAGTACCTTTAGAGTGGCAAGGAACTGGGAATAGATGAGTCAAATAGGAAAGGAGAGGAAAGAAAAATTTGGAGGTAAATTAATCCAAGACATGTGGCGAGATGTTGAGGTCATCCAATAAAATTAGTGGTGAGCTATCGTCAGGTTTATCAACGTGTGAAGCTCATGAGGTTGATTCCAAGGGCACCCGGAGGACAACTGATGACAACAAAGTTTAAAGGTCTAGTACACCGGAAGCTCTAATTGTTTCCCGCTTTGAATTGCAGGGATGTTTTAGGCGCTTTTTAGGCACTTTATCCTCATTAATATATTACTTTGATGTCAGATGTAAGCAATCTCACGTGGCATCAATAAAAAAAACACATCAATACTGGCATTACCAACATCAGTGAATTAATGTGCAGTGGAAAACGTGACTTTTTCCAGATCAAAGCTGTGCCAGCAAACATGGCACATCCAGACATAAACAAAAGAATGCAAAGAAATAATTAAAATACACCCGGAAGATGTACTCTAATACTATGAAAAAAATCGATTACAAGCTTTCTTAAATAGGTGGGTCTTTAGTACTATATAACTTTCCATTCATTTGTCCTGTTGGCTCAAATCTTTTGTCAAATTTACCTGTTTCCTTTTTACGTATATTTTTTCATATACTGTATGTTTTTACTGAACACAGGAATAGTACAGGGGGAATATAACCAATTTCCGAAAATACAAATTATTATTTTGTCCATAATATGCATTCATTTCTATTCAGATATTGTGAAATGTCGATTTTGCTATTTTACTATTGTCTATGTTTGGTTTTAAATTGAAATTTTTCAACCACTGGATATACTAGTTCTTACCGTTTACTAGTCCTAAAACATATTTTCTTTCCAAAAGTGACATTACTGAATTGACTGTGTCTGCTTGTTGAATGTTATCGGGAAGTGCATTGTACTGACAGTCGTAACATTGAGATTAACACACATAAAATCTGACTCTGCTAAACGAGGTTTTGTTGCGGAAGTGACAGAGGTGTGTTAATTACAACCTGTTGGAAATGAGTAAAACTGTCGGATGAGAATGCGTCGCTGCACGCCCGGCTTGTCACTAACTTTTTTTGCATGCCTGTCACGCCTCAGTACGAACGTAATCTATTTCAGCCTGACTCATGTTTATTTGGGAAGCCAACTAATGATGATTTAGACTCTATGCTATGATGATGTCAACTAAATATATGTTTAATCAACAAGGAGATCATTTGCATTGGGAGGAGAATTCAATGAGCAAAACATTTTAATTGGATATGAAATCAATCTACATAGATACATGCTTCGGTCCCACCTAGTAAATCCCAGCAGATGAAATCGGGAAACATTTGGAGCTTTCAGTGGACAGAACCCACATGGAATGAGTTCCCACAAAAGGAGATGGACCCAGGGCCACTTCTAATCTGGCTATACTTTTAACATAATTTGTTTTTGCTAAATTTGAAAACAACACTGACTGCTAGATTATTATCAAATCTAAACCTTTATATTTCAGTCATTTAGATGATGCTTTTATCCAAAGCAACTTACAGTAAGGTCATACATTTTGTATTTTTTAATGTTTCTCCATTTTCTTCCCTTCCCATTTCCCTATAATCCTGCCTTGTTGGCAGCTCTGCAATTTTTTGGACAGATCGTTGGGATGGTTCAGCTAACGATTGGAACAAGCTACAGAGGAATCTGAAACTCATGTCCACTGTCCCCCTAACTTCCTTTAAATCTCTATTATCAGAGCTTCTGTCTGACCATTGCACCTGCTGACCCCCCCCCCCCCCCACATGTGCACTACCTTTCCTTATCTGATCCATTACTGTGGAACTCTGCCAAATAAGCACCTGTGTATAGTGTGCACCTGACAGATTTGCTGATCTGTCACTGTAACTGTGATTAACTGAAGTATCCCTGGTTTTAAGCTGCAATGTTGCATGCCGAGTAGTTATCAGTTAACTAAGCACTCAAACTACCACCGATCATGTACAGGGTTGTGCGCTGCTCGTGAGGAAGGGAGTGTGCGCTTCATTTAATTATTTCGGTTTCCCGCCAAGTTTGACACATTGCCCATCCCTTGCTTCGGTGAGGAGCTATAGAGTAGAGTGCTCGACCTGCGAGAAAGAAAGAGAGGTATGCTTGATTTCTTTTGTTGCGCCGGCAACTATCCATATGGCAGGCGTAGTTTTTTATGTTTTTGCGGCGCACAATTGTGCCCCTACGAGTCTTGGCACCCTTGGAGACTGCCTTGTTCACCTTTGTAAGGAGCTGGGCCTCTATGGACCCATTCACAAAAATGGAGACTCTCTGTATGCCGTACCCTGCTGTTATACGAATCACTGGTCGGTAGCGTGTTGTTGGGAAGAAGCTCATTGTGCACAGGAAGTATCAAATCAAAACCTAAGATATTCTGAAAAAAGTAGGAAGTGCAGGGCAAGGTTTTTTGTGTGTTTGAAGTATTTTACGCTACTGAAACATTTTAATAATGATGGAGTTAAGAGTGAGAAGAAAATAAACAAACGTGTGGGGCATTGACAGTGAACTGATGTTACATGTGGTTTCTGGGAAAGTGAGGCGGAAGTATTTTGGATCTTGGAAGTTACGTTGTTCAGGTTTTGGCATGACTGGACAAGTGGCATTGACAGTAGGAAATTCAAAAGAGGACATAAATGATAGGTAAATGATGCACAAAATCTCTACTTATTAGTAACTCTGCAAAATCCATGTCAGGACCAAGCAAACAAAAGCCTGCAGGGCAGCATAGACCGAGATGATCAGTCTTGTTGACAGCAGATCAACATTTCTAAGATCCCAGGGAGGACAGGATTACCATATCAGCTGTGTGGGCAGGGGCACAAGGTTAGAAAGGTAGCAGTTGCAAGGTGGGGAACATCTGTAAAAACTAGAACGAGGAGAGAGAACATTTGGTGCGTCAACACCACCACTTACAGAACTGAAAACCAGAAGTACTCGAACGAATGAGCCTGCATAAGAGAAATGAACCCCGCCAATCCTGGCAGTAAAACAATGACAAATTGCGTTGAATAAATATCCAATATGGACCATTGTTATTACAGGATGGCAGAGGGGGAGGAGCCTATTTTGGAGGTAAGCTTGGACAGGATAGCATCTGTAAACCCAAAGCAAGTGTGGACAGCATTAGATGTAGGTGTAGGCTGCCAGTGCTGGCATTTGGCATTCTTGGTCACGTACATTGGTGTGTATCTTCAACCTCCTAAAGACGAGGGTAAAGCCATGTCTACGACTTTCTCTGCTTCAGCTGTTGTGGGCAGTCTGGCTGTGCCTCGAGCAGGAAGAATATGCTGTTTAATATGTTTGGATCCTTTTCCACTTGATTTATTGATCTAAATAGTGTTATTTCTTGTGAATTTGTGTGTGATTGTGTGTGTAAATGACAAGCAACATTTCCAGTATTCGAAAATCTGACTGGGAGTAATTTATATGCTAATATCAAGTTCAGCCGTCGAACATTAGCTTTTGATGATAAGCCATGGGAGAGTACGCTTTTGTATTCACAAAATTGCGCTCTCCTGTAGATGCACTTTCGGTAGGGAAAGGCGTGAGTAATAAACGTTATGAATATCTGCATTTCCATATTTCACTTTGCCAGGCCCCGTCACGGCTTTATTAGTGTCTCTGAAGCTTGTTGTGGTTATGATTTTGAAATATGTTTTCAGGGTAGAGAAATGGCCCCTGTTCTGCTCAGCTATAATAAATAGAGCCTTTCGCAGTTCTGCTGATGCTCGAAAACACAAAAGGCTCAAGTGCTTCACAGGCACTGGTGGAGACGGGGGAGAGCAGACCACTGCAGAGTCTGACAACATACTGCAGTACAAGTTCATTTTACCTACTCTGTTTAAGGGCAAACGCACATCTGTGCTATAGAGAGCTAAACATCACTGCACCTTTGTGACTTGTTTTGGTACTGTAGGTTGGGGCTCAAGCAAGCTCAACAGTGGTTGTTAGCCAAAGAATGCGCTCTCCTTTAGCGCACATGTGCTGACGATTACTATCTGAGGGAGCGAGTAGTCCAGTGAGAGTTATTAAAGCTTGACAAGACGTGCATTGGAGGACACGTCTCAATATGACTCTCATAAAACTGAGTGGGACCTGCTGTGAAGAGGCAAGGCCTACATTTCTTTTTAATGTCATAGTCAAATTCATTTTTTTATACTCATGTACAGAAATTGAGATTTTAATTGTGCAGCTGATTAATCTGATATACACACATAAATCAAACTATGTACTGTGTCACACTGGGGCATCAGCATGGAACTCATGATAAACAGAACTCTAGCCTGTTACAAACTTCCAACCACTCCTGAGTCTCTTAAGATGTCCTATTCTCTCTGTACCTGAGTATTACCTATTTTCATTGCATCTGAGCATTACCTATTCTCACTGCATCAGAGTATTATCTATTCTCATTGCATCTGAATGTTACCTATTATATTAGCATCTAAGTATTACCGATTCTCATTGCATGTGAACACTTTCCATCCACTGTTCATGTGAATATTCTCTCTGGTAAAAGAAAAGATTCCGCACACACGTGTATGCTCCGCCATGAATCTTTATTAGATTTAAAATGACAATGTTTCGATCTACAAAGATCTCAAAGTCTAGACCTGACGAAGATCTCTGTAGATCGAAACATTGTCATTTTAAGTCTAATAAAGATATGTGGTGGAGCATTGACGTGTGTGCGGTTTCTTTTCTTTTACCTGGTATATTCATAGCTTGCACCCAACTTAGGATGTGCGTTTGATCTATATCCCAATATTCTCTCTGGGACATAAACTCTGCACCAACATACCACCACGTGCTTTATCTTGTTCCAGAAAACAGGTGTTCAACCAAGCGACACCCTCTATATGTCAAAATTATTAGATTCACCAGACTTTTCCCTCAGGCAGATACCGACTGTTCCTGCCTTGTAAAACCACCCATTACAGGAACCACGCAAACACAAAGGGACGTTTTAAGCTCCAAACAGTCTATACATTAGCTGATGGAAACACATAGGATAACAAAGGCATGAAAATCAGTCCTGCCATTCACGCCTCCATAATGACAACGTCTCACAAAGCTTTCACCTCCCTGTAGTGAAGAACAAAGCAACGATTCAACAAACACACAGTCCATTACCAGATGTACATAACAGATTAAATGTCAGTCATGGCTCCATACACCAATCAATGTTCAGCTGATTGACAGCAAATCAATTACTAGCATCTGACTACAACTCATGTTGTCAGTGTGTGTGTGTGTGTGTGTGTGTGTGTATACACTCCCATTCTATCCTAAAAAGGCACTGAAAAGCCCTTTGAGGATTTCACAGCTGATTTCCCACAATAATACAGCAATCTGGACCTGCGACATTGCCAAGGACAAAAAGAGACGAAAAAACTAAGTGATATTCCCTTCAGAGCCCAAAAAAAAGAAATGCACAGCTGGCAGAGACATTCCAGAATTCCAGCTATTTTCTCACTCTGATTCTAAACTGCCATTTGAAGCATAAAAAAGCAGCTGATTCGCTTGAGGCCCGAACATGGCAGCATGCTGGGGTCTGTACATTTCCAATGTCACATTCTGCTCTGTGTTGCTACTGCCTCCCTGTATGCCCGCCAATGTCGTGCTCCCCTAGACTGTGTGTGTGTGTGTGTGTGTGTGTGTGTGTGTGTGTGTGTGTGTGTGTGTGTGTGTGTGTCAGCGATGTCAGTCTGCTTCGTCCCCGGTCCTCTGGTCCTCTTGACCCGCTGGCCCTCATGTCTCAGGGCAGATGTCATTCGAGCCCCTGGGAGTTAATGCAGCAATTCCGTGTCAACATTCCAGAATAGCAGCACAACAGTTGGCAGGGTAACAGCTTGGCTAGCAGACACACTCACTCTTGCTATATTTAATGTCAGTTTCTGGAGCCCATTGGTTTCAATACAATTTCCACCGCACAGACGAAATATAGCTTAGCAGTGATGCTGTCGGCTTGGATCTTTTATTGAATGTGCACATAACAGTTATTAAAATACAGTAAGACTAGAATACAGACTCAATGAACCAATCAAAACTACTTCCTGAATGCACCACCCTGGACCTGTTTAACTGTTTCCCTACTAGCCTGTGTTCTAACATGATAGAATAGGCAGGAATAATCACTTCAGCAGCTCTCCTGTCAGGAACATGGGTTGATCCCAGTTCTTTTCAACGGACCTGGATCGACATAGAAGATACAGCCAGGAACCTCGCCTAAGCAGACCAGCGATGCGCAGAGAGAGTGTGACCATGACAACGCTTCTCTGTCACATAAAGATGAGAGATTATCACAAGCCAGACTCTCTCAAGACTATGACCACAGTTACAATTCTTGTGCTCCGTAGCTCTAAAACATGCATTATACCCCCCCTTTTTTTGTTTCCATTACCATTATTTAACTAGGCAAGTTGACCCCACAACCAAATCTTATATACAGGGATGACCTGGGAGCAATCAGGGTTAACTGTCCTGCTCACAATGTTTCCCCTTGGCTGTCCGGGGGATTGAATTGATGCCATAGACACCAGTCAGATGCCCTAATTATTAGGATACCTTGCTGCCCTTTGCACTTTAAAGTACAATAAACTCAAGGTACCGGTACCTGGGCAATATTATGTCATCGTTCCAAATACTCTCTGGCCACTCCCACATTGGGCTGATTTACTTTTTGGCCACTCCCACATTAGGTTAAAATACCATTTGGCCACTCCTGCATCCTGGTGATAGTGTCTAGTCTCTCCTAGATCACTAATTGTCACTTTATAGTAAGCAAGTTCCTTTACAGGCTATATATAGCTATATAATTTAATCGAGAAAGTGAAAAAGAAGGTGTGCTGAAACATGTGCATGCAAATTCGTTGTTATGAGAGGAGTTTGTCCAGATGAATATGTCTGTAAATAGCCTCCTTTCCAGACCAGTGAAAAACAGCTCTTCCCTGTGTAGTTAGGTGGTAACATCAGCCAGAATACCAGCTTCAAATTTCACTACTAGAGGGACAGCGTCATGGGTTTTTTGGCCTATCTTTAACCACATAGAACAAATCTGGCCTTTCTTGCAGAACAGTTTTTGGTAGTGTTTCTCATTTCCTGTCTTTCATGCTCCCTACATGGTTAATGTGAACCTCGTAAAATAACTAGTCAGAACTACTACCGTATAACATCACTACCGCTTCGCCTGCAATAACCACGCTATCATTTAGCTAAGAGTAACCATGTTCTTTAACACATTACAGCACATCAA
This sequence comes from Umbra pygmaea, assembly GCA_016801145.1. Classification (NCBI taxonomy): domain Eukaryota; kingdom Metazoa; phylum Chordata; class Actinopteri; order Esociformes; family Umbridae; genus Umbra; species Umbra pygmaea. The sequence goes on from JACXGM010002510.1 coordinate 25,400, forward strand.
GATGGCAACACACACCCACCCACAGTGTAATGGACTGAAGGCAGTTTGTATCCTCTAACCCTGCTGCCCCCCCCCCCCCACACACACACACAAACCACTGCAGAAGCATCACTCACTTTCTCCTGATTTTAAAGCACCAGTTCCCATCATGACAGGAGAGAACACGGTAACCCCATCTATCACATACTAAAGGCCACTGGAACCCCTCCTCTGACCCTCTCCCTCTGAATTAAAGAACCAGTAGCCCCCTGACACCGCAATGTGGCCACCAGCTATAAAACCCTGACAGGGTTACTGTTTTACGGGGTAAAATCCTGTTTTCCATCGAGGCCAGACTGTGCAGTGTGAATTTTCCATTAAGCCATATTCTGAAAAACAGGAACAGGGAGGGATGGGACTAAAACGTACAACACCATCTCAGAGAGACTGGGTAACCGGACCGCAGGTCTCTGAAATCCCTTGAGGGTAGTGAGGAAAGATGGGGAGAGAGAGAAGACAAGAGGAGACTGAGGGATGAGGGGAAAGAGTCCTGGTGAAAGGGAACAGTGTCTCTGTCAGAAGCACAACACAGGAAGTTTCCACTGGTTCTGCCCAACAAACACACACACACCAGCTTAGCCACAAAGCGGCATAGTGGCACTGGCAAACTGACTCACTTAGTCTCTTCTACCGCAACTTCTTCAAATACTTCAACTGAATCCATAAATAAAATTAGAGTCACTAGGACACAAATGAGAACATTCTCCATGCAGCCGGGCCGCACATGAGGGCTGACACAGAGCAGTACATCGCTTGTTTTTTAGTCAGGCCTGCAATCTGACGGGCACATGCTGTCAGCCTGTAAGTATGGAATATAACCAAATACTAGAACTACAATTCTGCACCGATATCCAAATCCGTTCAGGCGTGACCCACTCAGACAAAACCCACTCAGCAAAATATTTTTATAGACGTCTCTTCAATGTCTATTCAACGTCTTTTTAACCTCAATCGCTTAAGGGCAGGAACTACAGTAGTATTTCCAGACCTTGTCAGCAAAGATCGGCTCCATGTGATTGTGGGTAGCTTTTATCTAAGGTGGCTTTAAAACAAACACTACGGGAATCTCCATGGATACGGGGTGAAAAACTATTTTTCAAATGTCAAGACAAAATGTTTCAGAACCCCAGAGTGGCGCCATTGTTAAGTAAATGTCTAGCACTACAACTGCACCTAGGTACTCAAATTCTGGCGTAGGCATTCCAAACCCCTAAGTATGGGAATGTTTCTCTTGCAAACAAGAAAAAATTCTCCTTAAGGGATGTTTCTGGACTCACCAGGCTATGTGAACAAACACACATAAACAAACAAAAGGACAAGTCAGGTCAGACTGAAGGCGCACCACGAAATGGCCGATTTAGGTAGGAGGAGCTTTGGATATCTGATAACTCCATTACCCTACGTCTCCTCCAGCACACATACAATACCTGGAACCTGAGTATGGAGAGCTGTTCTCCTGAGAAAGAAGACATGAATGAGACAACGGACAAAAGAATGACAGAGCTCCTGTGAAAAACAACCCAGTATTTTTCCACTTTTCCCAGATGGACAGAGGACGGGCCCAGAGAAAAGACAGGTGTACCATATAAGGCATCTACATGGCTGGTAAAGACAAATATCCCATACCTCAACACTACATACCTGAACACACCACCAGACAGTGAGTGTACACTATCTACACAAGGCTATTTTAAAGGACTTCATCAGACTGTGTGCTTGTGTGCACGTGCATGGGTGTGTACACAGAGGAAAAAAGAGAGGAAGTCCTAATTATAGCAATACAGAGAGGAGAACGGCTACTGCTCCCACTTTCCCTGAGCTATCCAGAAACACACACACAGTTTACTTGAGCTAGACTTTGTTCCAGTATGAAGAAAAACTGCCTACTCAACTGGGACTGGCTACTCCAAAAGATCTCACACTCTCACGTCAGTATATTACATTTGTTCGAGGGGAGATAACCGCCAATGTGTGACATGAACGCAGAAGTCTACATTTGAAGTGGAAAGTTAAAACATTCATATGGTTAGGGTTTCAGAGAGTCAATTTGAGGTAATATCACTGGCCTCTGTTGCAAGTTTTGACATTTAAAAGTTTAAATGAAGATTCCAGTGTTAACAGAGTAGAAAATTGGGCTAAGCATATCATACCTCTTTAGTAAAAATGGTGTACATGACAGGGCTATATTGTGACCAGTGAGGGTACTCAACAATTATACACAATGAAACCTGCCTGGTTAACCACTTCTCTTCCTGGCTGCGTGAGAAAGCTAGTCTGTTCTAGAACCTGGTGGTTGTTCAGGTTCAGGAAAATTTCCCCACTCTGTGTCTGTTGAGTCTTGCCCTTTATATCACCATGATAACACTCACATAAGCACAAACACATGCACGCCGTCGTCACACTTCCTGCTTTCCCCTTGATTTCCCCTGATTCAGAAGGCAAACCGTCTCAAATTGGAAGCCACCGGCATGAAACGCAACTCTACCCTGAGACGACCATTGACACCGTTTGGTGAATAACCAAGCATGCCCATTTCATGCTGAGGCGTATGTTTCCCACATCCTGATAGGCTGCACACACCGACAAACACACGTCTTTGATAGAAAGATTTGAGAGAGATGCTTGGTGAGATACGGAATAAGTAAATCAACACTGTAATCAGATTACAGTGACTTAAACACAATGTGGGTTTCCATTCACCACTGCAGCTAAGATGATGCTTCTAGCACAGAGAGCCACTTGGACTGCCGCAGAGGGAGGTGGAAATTGCCTGGTGGACGGTTGGAGAATCAGCCAGCAGTATGATAGCAGAATTACATTTTTGTAAAAATGACAAAAATAATTTGAAGATTACTTATTGGATTGCTTTTTAACTCTGATAGGATATTTGATCCCATAATGACTTCAAGGTAACTAGCAACAACTTACATTTAGAATGCAACAAACCCGTTTTGCTTGATGCAACGTTGCTGTGATTTGTCAGAGAGGCAGAAATTAATTCATTCGAACTTGATAGAGAGTTCTGCCACGACATCATGCAAACCGCAGGGCACTTCTGCCTCTCCCTGACTTTCTGTTCCATGCTAAACTGTAAATGCCTCGTCAGTAGTTCTACCTTTTTGCAAAGTGTCCAATCTTCCTACTAAAACCAGAAAAGAAGCTTTGGGAAGCCAAACAGAGCTGGGTTAGAGAGGCAGGCTAACACACAGACCTAAAAATCATTGTGCATATGCACACAGTATGTTTAACCATATTTAATGCAGGAAGATCCCCTTAGCCCTGCCCTCAGGGTAACAGTAACTGACACACATCTGTCATTGCTGTCATGAACACGTCTGATCATCTTCCTCCTGTCACCCCATTATGGCTCAGAATAGAGCAGTTTCATTTATCAGAGTCATGTCCCAGCCAGGGGCTGTGTAACTCAAATCTGTAGGCATACCCTCAGATTCCTTCCTCACATCCCATTCATATCTCTGCATCATCAGCATCTACTGTTGTTCTCATAAGTTTGCATACCCTGGCAGAAATTGTGAAATTTTGGCATTGATTTTGACAATATGACTGTTCACTCAAGAAACCTGACTGTTATGTAAGGTGATCATATGAAACCATTAATTGTCACACAGTTGTTTAGCGCCTATGTAAACCATACTGATAACAGAAATCACCCAAATAGCCTGGATCAAAGGTTTACATACCCTGGAATGTTTGGCCTTTTTACAGACACAACGTGACAACCACAGGTTAAAATATGACGATACTTGAACAAAGATGAGCTGCATGGTTGAGTTGCTAGAAAGAAGCCTTTACGGCGCCAGTGCCACAAAAAAAGCCCAGTTACAATATGCCTGACATCATGCCTTGACACGCCTAATTTGGAGTGATGAGACCAAAATAGAGCTTTATGGTCACAACCATAAGCGATATGTTTGGGGAGTTGTCAACAAGGCCTATAGTGAAAAGAAAACCATCCCCACTGTGAAGCATGGTAGTGGCTCACTGATGTTTTGGGGGTGTATGAGTTCTAAAGGCACAGGGACCCTTGTGAAAATTGATGGCAAGATGAATGCAGTATGATATCAGACAATACTGGCAGATAATCTGGATTCTTCTGCATGAAAGCTGCGCATGGGATGCTCTTGGCCATTCCAGCATGACAATGACCCTAAGCACAAGGCCAAGTTCACTCTCCAGTAGTTACAGCAGAAAAAGATGAAGGTTCTGGAGTGGCCATCACCATCTCCTGACCTTAATATCATCGAGCCACTCTGTGGACATCTCAACTATGCAGTTCATGAAAGGCCTGGAGCCAATTTGCCAATTAGTTTCTCTTGCTCTTGTTTTCTTTAAAAATGGTACATCTATTACCAATTCTCCATTGGTATGCAAACATTTGAGCACAACTGTAACTGCTGGGCTCAGGGTTGGTAATGAAAGTGTTGTGGGTAAAGACACTGCAGTACTCACCAGTCTGGGAACACATTACAATACAGGAGGAGACACTGTTAACAATGTAAGGAAATTAAGGCGTGTCCCCTGGCCTAAATGCAATATGACACCCTATCAGATGACTGGGGATTTAGTGACAGCAGATATGCAAGAGATCACTGCAATGTGATGACTTTGTGTGTGTGTGTGTGTGCAGGGGCGCTGTAAAGGGGGGGTAAAGGATGACGATTCTCGGGGCCCATGACTAAGAGGGGGCCCAGAGAAGCCCTGTCTCAGCTGTGTTGGGGGCCCTGTCAAGATTCTTTTCATGGGGCCCAATATCCTTAGCAGCGCCCCTGTGTGTGTGTGTGTGTGTGTTACTGTAGGGCAGCATTACGTTAGAGCTGCTACGAAGGTTGCGAAGAATCCCTGGTATAAACTGTAGTGACAGCTGGCAGTAGAGCGGCGAAGATGATGCCAGCAGGCCTGTTAAATCAGAGTCTGACAGAGGCCTTGTGGGAGAGATGGCTGCTGGAACACTGAAACACCCACACCAATACGCCTGTTTGACTTTAAAAACAGTCTCCTCGCATCCATTGCCTGATCGTTTCCTTCTTAACTGCATCGGTTGCCCTTGTCGAAGACTGATATTTTCTACAAGCCAAAGTGATTAATACAATCAAATAAAGACCCCAAAATAAACTAAGGGCAGAATTACATTGCTCAAAAAGGAAAAGGGAACTGTTGAATCGCACATCGAGTCTTGATGAACAAAACATATTAAAGATCAAAATCTTTACTGTACCTTGTGTAATTCGTTAGAGAGAGAGAGATGGTTGTAACAATGGTCAGTGAAACCAAAATCAACAACCAATTGAGGGCTGGATTCAAACTCACACCAAGAATCAACGTAAACAATTTAAATCACAGGCTGTTCCAAATTGCGTGAATTTTATCACGGCAACTCATAATGTGTCTGAGTAGTTTATATTGCCCCCACGTGCCTGCATGGACTGGACTGCATTTTTATATAGCGCAATTTTCTGACCAACAATGGCCACCAAAGCGCTTTATAGAGCCTCACATTCATTCACACATTCATACACCGACAGCGGTGTCAGCCATGCAAGGCGCCAGCCAGCTCGATGGGAGCAGCTGGGGTTAGGTGTCTTGCTCATGGACACCTCGACACTTGGTCAGGAGGACCCGGGGATCAAACCCCCATCCTTCCGGTTGATAAGACAGTGCCGCCACAACGTGCACTACCAAAAATGTCTGGGAAGGCTCCGGATGGGACGGCGGATGTTGTCCTGGGGTATCTCTTCCCAGGCCTGTAACAGGGAATCAAGAGCTCCTGGACAGACTGTGGCGCTACCTGCCGATGTCGGATGCAACAATAAAAAACATCCTAGAGGTCCTCCACCCAGGGCACCAGCGCAAGGTCTGACGATGGATCTGAGTATTTTGTCCCGGTACCTAACAGTGGTTAACTAGCACGTGGAGATCTGTGTGACCCTCCAAGGATATGCCTCCCCAGACCATCACTGACCCACCGCCAGAACCGGTCATGCTGAGTGATGTTGCAGGCAGCATAGAGTTCTCCACGGCGTCTCCAGACGTTCACGTCTGTCACATGCTCAAAACTAGAGAAGAATCAGTCATGGAAGGTTAGGGAGAGAACATTTGTCTTTTTGGGGGTTGTCTTGCTGTTGCCTCTCCAGTGCACCTGTTGTCACTTTCCTTTGCACCAAAACAGGTGACATTGATTCACAATCACTTATGCTTCCTAACTGGACAGATCGATATGCCTGAAGTTGAACTGACTTGGTGTTATAATGTGAAGTTGCCTTAATTCTTTTGAGCAGTATATATAGAGACCAGCACATGGAAAGTTAAGTTAATAGTTTATCATGTCTGTCAATATTTTTTCTGTAATTACCTTCTACATATATGCACAGCAGGTGAGCTATGTATAATGGCAGTTCATTCAACATTCTGACTTGTCTGTACAGTCTGACAAACTTGCTAAAAGAGCCTACGTCTAACATTTTCCCTCACACAGCACTGCTCATTGACCGAGTGAATAAAGCCTACCATGACACCCGGTAACCAGCTGACCCGTGTTAACCTGATGTGCTTTCTGTTCTCGTAAAGGTCAGCTTTGTTCCGTATCCATTCATCAAAGTGTGGCTTGAAGCAATGGGTGACTGTGATCTTAACAGAATTCCCCAGTGACAATCCCAACTGGTTGTTTAGAACATAAAACTGGGCACACGGAACGCAAAAATTAACGTACGATCACCAGGAACACAATCACACGGCTGGAGATATGCAGACTGAACTGCAAGTGTGTTGGTCATAAAATGAGGTTAGAGGTCTCCGCTGGACAGAATTCCAATAAAAAAGGGATGTGTCCTCTATGCTTTCACATGAACCCGACCACCAGCTTCACTCCCCCTCCACGACCGAAACCCATCTGGGTCCTGTCCTCTCGGCACTTAAAAGTCATATCAATGGAAGTTTACACACTTGAGGTTTGACAAGCTCCCCAGTGGAAAAGAGTAATTCCACATGCACCCAGTCTAATCTTAGCTGCTAAACACCAGTTTTATGTCTTCTCATTGCTTAGAAAACGTGTCCTATGATGAATAGGTTAAGGAGACAGGGGGAAAGAGAGATCGAAAGAGAAATAGAACGAGACAGAAAAAGATAGAGAGGCTATGTGAGTAGGGGAGGAGGAACTAGCTATCTATCATTTTGATTAAAGCAGTGTGCTTTGGGAGAAGCCCTCATAAGTATACAACTCTGTTTTTACACCGTGGTATAAACGTGTTTTCAATGCAGCCATTTAGGAGATGTAAAGATGTCATGGATCGTCTTTAGCCAATTTGGGTATCAAAGCCAGTTGACATATTTTCTAAATGCATCTTACTCTGGTGTGTTCGGGCTCTAGCTCAATACATTTGTGTGGGGGACCAATCAGACTTGACCATCTGCCTCAGGGACCAATCAGAGCCTATAGTCTTTTTAGTGACCAGACCGGGTGTTTAACGCAACCGCCTAGTTCGTCTGAAGGACGGGCTGGTCCTGACCACACATCGGTTGCGGTGTTCCAGCCAATCCTCCCTCCTGACCTTGAGGAAGGAAGCCCATTTTCATCTCAGAAACTAGCTGGGTCCGTTTTCACAGTGAAGTTTGAGGGAGTGGGGATGTAGGCAGACACGTGAAAGAGACAGATCAAATACAGAGAGATAATGATGGATGAAATAAAAACAGTCTACAGAGTGAGACAGACTAAAGAGTGAGACAGAATAAAGAGTGAGACAGACTGATGCCACGGAACCTACCTGGGTGGGGTTGTATAGTTCCTGTAGAGCGTTGCGGGACCCTTTTCTACAACACACATCCGACGTAAACGGGTTCCTCCGCATTACTGAAAGACAAAGAGAGAGGACCGTTAACAGTGACCAATAACAATGAGACAAAACAGCATCCAATCACGTTGTTGGAATGTAGAAATCAACCAACGACATTAATGAAACCAACATTAAATAAGAGAAAGGGGCTAATAACATAAACGTCAGCAGTATTTATTGAGTATAAAACACCATGCAGCTCTATGCTGCAAGGGCACTGTCACAGCTAAACTATCTTCAGTCAAAAAGCACCGTTAAAGAACCCACACTTAAACTGGCCAGACGATACAAACTCTGAAATGACTGGATGGAAAAGCCTACTCGCACTACTGGATTAACAGACAGGGAAGCAAGAACGACTGGGTGTGTGTGAATAACGACAGTCCATATTGCCGTTCTTTTGCGTGTTTTCCATTTGATTATAATCCCTGATCTAACAGGAAGTCATATGAAAGAAAAAGATGTTACTGTAGGAAATCATGACAAAGATGATAAACACTGTCTGCAGAGAGAGAGGAAGTTAACCAACTACAGACAAACCCACTTCCTGTTTGCATATCTGCAAACAGGAAGTGGTTTTCAGGTTTGTGCTTCGTGTTGGTGTCACATCACAGCATGTGTCACAGTGGCACAGATGAGAGTGCAGCGAACCACCAGACTTCTAATTCATACCTTCATCTGAAGAGGACGATGTGATGTCAGTATGCAAGCCCACTACTATGGGCTGGCCTTATGGTGTCTGTCTGAAGGTACATCCTTGACAGTTCAAATTAAATATGTAAATATTAATAATTTAATGACAGAGACACAGGCGGACAGTAAGATGCAAAAATCTCAAATAAAGCACTGAAGCGAGTCACAGTATTAGTAGCTAATGAACTTGATATATTCTGGCTGAAATACGCGTAATGTCATATAGCCTCATGCATGCAGTAGAACAGACAACTCCAACACTAACAGACCCAAACCCTTCTGGTTTTTGTTTACATCTGCTAGTTAATTGCATTTACCTGATTAGAAAAGGAGTGACCAACCACGCATCATGGTATAACAAGATGGCGGGGAGCTTTCTCTGGAGACACTGACTGAAGGAAAGTTGGCATGTGTACACAGTGCACAATTTTGATTGGGTGCTGAAATTAGTTAAGAAAAAGGTGCAAAGGATGTAACCTACAAAAGATGACAACATTTTGACTGGACGGGTGTCCATGTCACATTGAAAGGTCATACTGACCATAGAAATAGAAAGTATAGAAAGGCCATTCCAATTCAAATCAATGTAGCAGAATGGTCAGAGGGGCGGGCATTTTATGTGTACCGTTCCATTGCAAAGATCTAGCGGCCTACTTCCGTATTAAACCGATTTGCGTGTTGTCACCGTGACAACTAACAACAATCGCCATTTTGTTGTGTACTTATCGAATGACCACGCCAAGCAGTTCAATGGCATTTCTATCCATTTAATTTCTATGATACTATTTTTAAAGGTGTCAAACAAAGTCCTCTAAAATAATCTGTTCATGTTTATAGAAATAATTTGTCTGTCAATCTTTTTTACTCTGGCTGTAAGCAAAAGGCCAAATCCATTCACTGTAGGCAATCTGCATTGTGAAGTAGTAAACTTTACTCTTCATGACTTTTCTGACATGTCTGATTCCTTCTCTTACCCAGTTGGATATTAAAACGGCCATCAGAACGAATGCCAATGAAGTTAAAAGTCCCACATGGTAACTACATTAAAATGCTGGAAATCCTTAATGGTTCTGAAATATTCTGAAATGGCCAAACGATGAGCCAAACCAATGACACAATCTCAAACTCATTGTACCACTAGCTAACTCAACTTCTCTTTCAGCTGACTGAACGGGAATAAATCCAAACAATAATCACACTCGCAAATGCACACATGCTGCTTTGTCAGTGTGCATGTGTGATTACTGACTGCAGATGACGAAGAGGAGAAGAGTGACGAAGAACCTGAAGGGGAGGATTACGTGGCCCTGCCAAAGGGTCATTCCTGGGTCACTTATCCAGGCTGAAACATACCTGACACTGCTGACAGCCCAGCTGCTAATGACGAAGGACGTTAAAATATATATGACAGCCTTCGGAACCAGTGCTAACACGGACAGATTCAACTCATTCTCTTACAGCCAGAAGACACAGACGAAAAGGGAGATGTAAACAGAGACAAAGAATGTAAATCTCATTTTTACTCTAACTACATTTACACAGAATGATGCAGATATGCAAAGTTGATATATATATATATTCAGAATATACAGTAATATTATTGTAAATACACCGCCAAACACACTTTCACACATAGTGTTCACTCACACACAGGCTACATCCTGGATCCGCAGGCCTACCAGCCACTAACCTCTCCTACCACCGGTTGGAATCTGGGGTCACTTACTACCAAAGGGAAGCATCACAACTGCTTTCTTCTGATTGGCTACATTCCTTAAATACCCAATCAGGTGACAACATGGGAAGCAGGACCTAATTTCCTCTCTGCTGAAAGGTCAGACTCTGTGTTGAACAGTAATAGTTCTGCTCTATTACAATCTCTCTGGTCTAATCATTGAAATAATTAAGCCACACCTGTGACCTTACCTGACTCTTAGTCATCTATCAGCTCTATTATAAAAACCTGCAGAAAGATGACTGGAACAAGGAGTTCAGCCTGTGCCTCAGCCCTTTATATCATAAAAGAAATGGAGACAGATTTATTAGGTTAGCCCCAGGTAAAACGGCCAATGACCTGCCACAACATCCACTAACAGCTTGAAGGTTCCCCTTCAGTACCGAAGGGGTGTACAGCATGGTGAACCATCCAAAAATATAAAGATCTTTTTAATGAAATGAATGAAGTTAATTATTGATTTTGCAAAAACGGGCCTGGCTGGCAGCCCAGTACTACAACGGGCAAACGGGACACATAACTCCCTCATGCATTCAGTTGTGGGTGGGAGGAGTGATTTAAAATATTCCTTTTGGGGTACATTCATTGTTTCCAGTATTACAGGGACTCATTGATTAGAGTCATTACAAGGAAGATCAACAATACCACTGTAACATTGCTTTCCATACAAAATCCATGGTAAACAGAGTTTAATCACGAAAAACTTTACAAAATCAAAAACACCACGATCGGCAAAAGTCGAACAAAACAACACACAAACCACAGGTACACAGGAAACAATAACCGACAGCGTACCAACACCGTCAGGATCCCATAGGGGAGGCCATGACAGCCACCATCGTGCGATCACCTGGAACCCTAATACACTCATATGCAAAAGGTTAGGCACCCCTGACAATTTCCATGATTTTCATTTAGAAATAATTGTGTGTTTGGATCAGCGATTTCATTTTGAACTATTAAATAACTGAAGGACCCAGTAATATTTTAGTAGTGAAATGAGGTTCATTGGATTAACAGAAAATGTGCAATATGCATCAAAACGAAATTAGACATTACATTAGAGTTGAGCAAGCTTTACTATTAAAAATCCAAAATATATAATTTTTGCAACAAAGTGTCAAAATGAAGAGGATCATTTGTTTAAAATAATATACAGTAACTGGTTTACCCTGCAAAGTGATAATTAGTGATACCCTATAAGAGCTATTTCTGATGGGTCAGAGAGGTCAGGTTTCTGTTTCCATCTCTCTTATTCCCTCCCCTTTAATAGACCCTCTGTCTCTCCATCGCTCCGTATTAGCAGACAGAGTGGTGTGCTGCCAGGTCAAATACCAAGGTGGCCTGGCTGTGTCCTGAGTGTGTGAGCAGCTGTGTGTTCCACAAACATCCAAACACCTTCATGGCCTATGATCCAAACACACAACACCTTTCATTTTCCACTAAATCCCAAATCTCACCCACTTATGCTATACGATTTAGCAACATTACACTCAATGTCCTATTCTGGAATTTTACAGCCCAAATCTATTCGGCAACTCGATGTTCTGTCATTAGGTAGAGACAATCGTTCTTGTAAGCAAGAAACTATTTCTAACAAGTGCAACACATTCACTACACTTTAAAGGGTTAAAAAGGACTGTACATTGGGTATATGCATCTTGTATGTATCATCAACTGCTGTTAGTAACATCTCTGTGATCCAGCATGTGCTTGGACTCAACATACCTCATCCACATATTAAGTTGCTTCTGACGTACTAAGAATTTCAGAAAATCTAATTAAAGGTCCAATATGTAAAACGGACAGACAGCGGTTAAAATGGGTACTGCAGTCCAAGTTCAAAATACATGAGTCTTCCCCCTGCGCCCCCTGCCCCCCCTGTGCCCCCTCCTCCCCAGAATCGAAAATAACGTGAAAAACAAGATCAGCGCAACCATGACAAGCAAACCGTGTTTTACTACGTCTCTGGTCATGCAGCCGTTTAGAAACATGCAGAATGTTTTGGGTAGAATCTATCTCTGTTGATCTCGTTCGTGTGTTTGCTGCTTCCATGGCTGCAGTGTGCTGGGTTTGCGTTTTTACAGGTATGCCTGGCAACCCGGTCGTGCTGTTAATGGGCAGTTGATAACAACACACAGGCCAAAACATAAACATAAATTCCATCACGGAACAGAAATTTCAAAAAGAAAAAATACTGACATTAGCATTGTTGTCAGAAAAGATAGTATTGCAGCTTAACCAGGCTTGCCAACTCTCACACATCTGGCGTGATACTCATGCTTTCAGCAGTAAAATAAATAAGCGTTTCCATTCTATTAGTTGTTGTTTTACATGAATCATGGTTTATATTATAGTAAACAAAGACGGACATTTCTAAAATTAGGGTTAGGATTACCAAAAGTGTTCTCAGAGCGCGCGCACGCGCGCTCACTGTCTCATGCCAGCCAACGTCCCTAAGTTGGCAAACCTGGCTTAACAGGTTTAATATCTGATGAGGCATTGGTGATCATCATTTTTGGATTCATTACAGTATGTACATTACACATTGCACCTTTAAGTAAAAAATAAAGCCAAACACACCAGCAGGGTCTAAATAGGAAAAAACGAAATCATATCAAACATTTTTAGTATTTTAAACAGCCTGTAATGGAAAAGAGCCATGAAGGAGAGATACTGAGGCTTCTCTTGAACAGAGGTCTGTTCTGCACATGCTCAGTAGCGCGGTAATCACACTCAACATCTGCAGCCATCTATCAAGGGATTGTGGGATACTGGAAGATTAATCTGCAGCTAATCTTGCCTACACACAGAGATCCAACTACCACTGCCACTCTCACAGTCTCACATACACAAATACTGACATGTCCCTCCGTGTGATGATTCTGTCTAGCCGCAGACCTCCTGCATTCTTCTCATTGTGTGATCTCTGAGCTGGAGTGCCTCTGTTTAATTAAGATTTAGGTGAACAGTTTAACTGGAGCATGTGCCCAGGAGACAGATGCTTTAGGTCTGTTTATAAAACACAGCCTAATAAGCGCCTGTCAAGTGTGTGTCAGAGGGTACTGTGTGTTAGCTGGTGCATAGGTGGGGCTGCATATCTGTAAAAATGATTGGGGTGTGTGTGTGTGTGTGTGTGTGTGTGTGTGTGTGTGTGTGTGTGTGTGTGTGTGCTTCAGCAGGGAAAAGCTTAGCTGAACCCAATTAGAACAGTTGCTATGATTGGCTGCTCTTTCCTCTCTCTATTCATTTAGCCTGTGGCCTAATCCTTTAATTATCAGCAGAAAAATGGACATAAAATACATTGTAGCATGGAGGAAACTCTTAGTCTGGTAAATAATGAATGACTGTCAGTGTGTGTCTATTTCCTAATCTACATACTGGTAAATCAGGGGTGGAAATAATTTATTGTTAAAATGTGATAAAATCCCTAATAGAAAGATGATTTTGTATTATTAATAAATACAAAAATAAGTCCAGAATACCAAGAATGTATCCCATGTTAGGAGATACAGTAGGGATGAGGTGACTATCACAATTTTAAACATCACCACTATCATCTATTTTACCACAATTCACCACTATCACACTTATACCGTAACATATTATTCAACACACGACTGTCTGTGTGCCGACCATTACATAGTGTTACTTAGAAGATGTATGTTCTAGTTAAGCTTTAGAGGTGTACTATAGTTATATTACTGTCATTCTTTCTGTGTACTGTTTCATCTCTGGACATTTTTATGATACCTTTGAACAGGTCATTGAGGTCAATGGGTAGGGTTTGGGCGCATCTAGGTTTTGCAACGTTTATTTCAGGCCAATGTGGGAGGGTGTAAGGATTGTCTGGGTAAGAATCAGGAGTGTAGAGGTTAGGCAGTGTTTTAATGTTCAACTAACCAAAATACCCAAACAGGCACAATAATGTCAAGGTGACAGCAAAGCCCAAAACAACAAAAGGTATTCGCCTAGTCTCTTAAGCCAGACGGCTGCTTCCGCAATCTTTAAATGAGTATGGTATAGACGTCTGGATAACTTTGAGTGAAGCACAGGGGAGAGACCGGAAATTTAACAAGGAAAGGGAAGGGACATCACTGCCTTTCTGCTAATGTTTCGTAAAAAGCTGAGCAAAATTCCTGCCTAAGTCTTTTACCGGTAGTTTATTAGTATGGAGTTTGTGTATTATGTGAAATGGTATATGTACTATTATTTGTAAGATTTTGTATCAAGTGATAAACTAAAAGATAAAACTAATTCCTGCCGAAGTCTCCGCCCCTCCTACCCAAACTCATGTCAATTGGTTGTGAAAGTTGTTTGTCTGAAGAGAACTCTCACTGGAATCTTGCAAAATAAAATAGTATTCTTACCAGTCCTTGTGTTGTAACCCAAGGTCTGGCCACACGAGACTAGTCTTCGCCTAACACGACAGAACTATAATTATATAGCAAATAATGTGCGATGGCACAGCAGACTTACAGGATAGAAAATGAAGCACACACAACTTACAAACAACAGAGTTTTTATGGGGGGACTGATAATGATGAAATGATGTGCAGGTGTGTGTGCATAGAGATAGAAGGAGTCCTGGATGAGAAGATGAGATACATGTCTGAAATGTCCAGAGGGAGGGGGCCAAGGTCCCTTTACCGGTCCCTCAACCACCAATCAGGCGAGGGGCATTTACAGAGGGTTTATGGGTTATCATTAGAAACAGATTGATGAAGCTGAGCAAGTATAAATTAACAGGAGTTGTAAAGATCCCCTGGCGGCTAACTCTGAACACCTAAAGATAGAATCTCTTTGTTGCATTAATCAACATTCCCATCACAGAGTTCTGCACCGGGCAATGGGAAATGTGGAACATGACCATAGATGGTCACATATTGCACCATCTGTCTTATTACTCATTATTCAATCTTCCTTAATTTGGTCATTTCTAACTGCATCTCCAGCCCTGACTCATCGTAGCTCTCAACGGATCAGGGAGTTGAAAATGGTGGCAGGCCTTCATGTAAAGCTATACCACCAAGGCATTCTGCTTTTTACACACTGGTCAACCAACAAGAAAGTCAAAATTTCAATGCTTGAGATGGCTCAATGAGTCACATGACAGTTGCTAGCTCACATTTCTTGAACACGAAAACTTGAAATCCCTGATGACAATCTCTTCTCAGACCATCCACAGCTGGAAAATTTGTATCGTGCATTAGACATTACCAGTCACTTGAATTTATAGTGACATAGTCAAAGTGCATATGTTTTACCTTCCAATAAAAAAAAGATAATTTGTTGATTGTTGCTAATCTAGCTGGTTCTTTGTCATTTTTGAAGTGGATACACAGATAGCATACATACACACAGACACACACACATAAAATACATATTGGTAGTAATCCAATATTTGGACTCAAAAACAGCGTTCACACAGCAGTGGTCAAGCATGGCCAGACATGGCCAGACAGATAGATGGATAAACTACAACAGACATGAATCACAAACCACAAGCCCAGAGGACGTGAGCGCTAGATCAGTGGGAGGATCCAGACAAGGACAGACAGGGGGAAACGCAGTGAAGAGTAGTCAATCTTTCCTTTCTGCCTGGATACCGTAGCAACCCACTGAACTGCTCACTGTGACACTCATGGGAGTCACACGTTTTGTGCTGCCGTGTCTGTAACCCCGGCAGCCTTCAAAGTGAACACGAGTGAACAGACAGTAGACTCAAAAACAAAGGCCTGGTTTTATAAGACAGACAGGTAATCATGCTTAGCCCTACTGATTACTCCTGCACAGTTCAACAAGCAGCACCGACACCACAAGAGATGGACGAGGACGTCGACATTAGTAAGGTGATGCAAAGCAGAAACTCCATTAAACATCAAAGCGTTCTTCACCGCTCTTCTAAATCTGCCATCTTAAAACTCCCAGAATCCCAGTGTTAAGCCCATTCATTATAAAGAGAATAGGTGTCTTAGAACTCTCCTCATTTGGCAATCAAGTGCAATTAGAGCTGTGATCCACGCACAACAGGAGAAACTCCCCCTCACAGCATGCACTAGGATGTGTGTGTGTGTTCATGATTTTATTATACATGTGGGGACCAGAAATTACACGCCTCACAAGGAAGTCTGCTATTTCCAGCTTAAGGTTTAGTTTAGGTTAAGACTTACAAATAGGGTTAGTGTTAGAATTTGGGGTGATTCGAGTCTCAGGCCTCAGGAGGCACACCAGACACCATGGGTTTGGAGTCTGGCCAGACCTCAATGACCTGAGCTGGGACTGGAGCTCCACAGTGTGATACTCTTGTTCCAGAGCCCAGGCTGGTGGTGGAAGGTTCAGTTACACTCGCTGGAACATCTTGTTGTACATGATGGACAACACTCCTCAATGTTAAGTAGAAGTAGATCTGGGATCTAACTGCTCTGGACTGAACACACCTCACTATAGTTCAGTGTATCAGAATGCTACTACTGGTGAAGATATTCTACAATCTGGCACTGTTCAAACCAATAACCTTTTTGTTTACTACATTAGTAAAAATTATGTGGTTTGCGTACTTTGGAGGACCGGTACTTTAGACATGATCAACTTGTTTGATTGTTGTAAGAGACTCGCCAGCCATCACCATTGGCATCATTGTGTAAAGGGAAGCTGGTTGAATGTTGATAATGAGTTCTACAGTGTACCCCAAATAGACCTGAGCTGTTTTTTTGTTTGTTTTGGCAAAAAGGACACAAATCAATGCTCATAGTGTTCATTTAACCCTTACATGAAGCAGGCCTACAATATGCTGACAAGCTGCTCAAATATCACCTGCCTATGATATGAATGAACTGCCTGAGTTATCATTTATCATTTATTATCATTATTTCAGGGACTGGGCCAAGTTCACAGACTGACAGTACCTTACTGATATTTCAGGGACTGGGCCATATTCACAGACTGACAGTACCTTACTGATATTTCAGGGACTGGGCCATATTCGCAGACTGACAGTACCTTACTGATATTTCAGGGACTGGGCCATGTTCACAGACTTACAGTACCTTACTGATATTTCTGGGACTGGGCCATGTTCACATGGTGTTGTTTAAATAGCAAGCCAAGTCAATAGTGTAGCAGCTATTGAGGTAAATCTCCGTGTCACAGGTCGATGTGAAGGTGTTTCCTGTACCCATAAGTGTCCTTATTCAGAGACTGTCAAGAAATCTGAAGTCTTATGAATTTTCAATTTCATTATTGAGCCCAGAGAAAGTATTTAAACTCTCCTTGTCAGTACTAAACATTGTCTTTACTCTTCAATATCCTGGTAGAACCATATGAATAAGAGGGGGGTCAGAGTGGTCACACTGCTGGGAGGAGGTGAAAACAGACAATAAATAGGACCACACATTTAGTCAGCGGTTGGAGCCTGACTCTGGCTTCTCTGGCTTTCCCCGGACATCCAGAACAAGGTAGGGCAAATTGGCATAGCGCTGCCCCGGATATGAAATTTGAGATAACCCGAATCCTCTACATTGCCACATCGCTCTCCAGTGACCCCTTGCGTGCAGATCGTTTGCCTGTAAATTCAATAATCAAGTTGTGCGGTGATTATGTAAATAAGATCAGTATATCGATGTATGCGGATGATTCAACTATTTATATGTCGTCACCTACATCTTATGAGTTAAACACAACCCTATCACAGGAGCTGCACATGGTGGTTGAATGGACAAAGAAAAATAAGCAAGTGCTGAATTTCTTTAAGACAAAAAGCATGATATTAGGTTCACATGATACTCTTATTAATAAACCTGAGCTAAAACTTTATATAGATGATTTATCTGTTGAACAGGTCAATGAGACCAAACTTCTAGGAGTCATTTTAGATAGCAAATTATCATGGACAAAGGATATAAATAAGATGGTTGTTAAGATGGGAAGTGGGATTTCTGTTGTTAAGAGATGTGCACCATATTTGTCACAAAATTCAACAAAGGTAGTCATTCAAGCTTTTCCTGAAACCCTGATGAAGGTAGCTTGTCTGCCGAAATGTTTATTATATTAAACTCTCCTTGCATCAGAGCATAGAGTGTCCGGCTGTGCTTTTCTTTCCTAGTAACTCAAGCTTTAACATTGTTGAGTCTTGACTATTGTTCAGTAGTGTGGTCTAAAACTAAAGAATAAATGACAAAATTGCAATTAGTACAAAATAGTGCAGCGCGTATAGCGCTCAGGTGTGGATATATAACAAATGTTTTTTTTTTAAATGCACATAAGTTTAAATTGGATATCTGTAAAAAATAGACCACTTTATTCATTATGTGTATTTTTTTTAATATTCTTGTAACGAAGAAACCATCTATTTTGAAAACCTCCACAGTGGTTTGTTTTAGTTTTGACGTACACCCTTGCACCTCCTGTATTTATTATTAAAATGCTCTTCAGGTCCCTGAACACTTGTCCAGTCTCTGTGTCTCTAACTGTTACATCAAATCTAAAAACAGCATTTGGGTCCAACTTGCACAGCTCGGATGCTGTCAATGAAAAATGTCCAGCGAAAACCAGCAATTTGTGTCAACCTAGAGCTACATTTGAGTGCAAGTTAGACGTGAAACTCAGCCCCCCCAAAAAATACCTAATTTGGTGCAGGGTGATGTCCTACTTCATTGCAGAAATACATTTTGTAATTTTCATTTCCTGCTTCCTGTCTGTAATGTTTGGTACCCAACTCTAAGACTAGATATCTCCGGCTGTATGTGTCTTACCCAATCACAGCAACATGGTTCCAGAGAAAGTAAAGGACAAGCATGTTGATAAGGGTCATTGTGTGTGTCTGTCTGTCTGTGTGTCTGTCTGTGTGTCTGCCTGTTTTTCTGTCTGCCTGTCTGTGTGTCTCACTGCTTGTTTTTCTGTCTGCCTGACTGTTTGCCTGTGTGTCTGTCTGCATGTCTGGCTGCATGTCTGTCTGTCTGTCTCATTATCTGTCTGCCTGTCTGTTTGCCTGTTTGTCCGTCTGCTCTAAGTCTATACTTCACTGTCGGGTGTTTTCTTCAGAGGCACCTAACCGGCACAATCATCTCCCTTTTACACACTCACAACCAAACGGTGTGAATATTGACATAGGAAATGAGGAAGTGACTGTCTCTCCTCTCCTGTTAACCTCAGAATAAAGGGTAATGTGCGGTCAAAGTATCACAGCAATAGTGAAGACTCCCATACATCCTTCAGCACACACACACACTTGGGCCAGAGAGAAATACATACTTTTTCTCTCCTACGTTTTTCTCTACCTCTCATGATTTCTTTTGTCTGACTGATAAAAGTATTTTCTTCTCTGCTGGCTGTTCTCTCTGGCTCTTCTCTCCACGCCGGTCTCTGCGCTCTCACTAATTCTGCTTATGAAACATTAATCCTGCGTGTCTTTTGCTTCCCTGTTGTTCCTGAGCTCACTACGCTCCACGCATCCATCCACCGTTAGATCACCCGGCTCTGCCTCCCGTCTCACAGTCCCGCTGGGGCACAGATTTAAGGATGCAAAACACACAGAAACACACTCGCAAAATCACACACACGCACGCACGCATGCACACACACACGTCTTACTATTTATGAGAGGACATATTAGGAATGAAAATAAAAATTTTCCCGAAATCTAAAGCTAACCATAAAACCTTGATCCTAACCCTTAATCTAAACAAAACCTGGTCCAGGTGTCCTCACGGCAGAGATGGGCATAAATACTGTAATTTTTCTGAGTTGGGCTGAGTTCACAACTTTTGGGAAGTTCCTCAGTAAGACCCAAGTAATAATAATAATAATAATTAATTCAATTTATATAGCACTTTTCAAGGAAACCGAAGCGCTTTATACACAGTGAGGGGGAAAGCCCACCTCATCCACCACCAATGTGTAGCACACACTTGGATGATGCACGGCAGCCATTTTGCACCAGAACGCTCACCACACATCAGCTGAAGAGGTGCGTAGTTGTACATGCCAATTAGGAAGGAGGGGGATTATTAGGTGGCCATGATTGAAGTGAGGCCTGGTTGTGAATTTGGCATGTATTATTAATTAATTATTATGACATCAGGGTTAACAGCCCTACTCTTACAAATAGTGCCATGGAATTTTTTTTATGACCACAGAGAGTCAGGACACCCATTTAACATCCCATCCACAAGACAGCATCCTACCCAGGGCAGATGTCCCCATCACTACCCTGGGGCATTGGGAATGACCTTTAGAACTCAGGGAAGAGTGGTCCCTACTGGCCCTCCATCACCACTTCCAGCAACACTGGTCTCCCATCCAAGGACTAACCAGGCCTGACCTTGCTTAGCTTTAGAAGCAGTGGAATACAGGGCGCTATGCTGCTGGCTAATGACCAGGTAAAAGAAGTTCAAAATTGTAGAATGTTTCCCTTTGTTCCAATTGAAGGTTTTAGTTTTTCATAGATCACTGGTAAGTTATGAACTTCTTTTACCTATTCAATAGTGTCTTACTGAGGAACTTCCCAAAAGTTGTGAACTCAGCCCAACACAGAAAAGTAATCTATTACAGTATTTCTGCCCATCTCTGCCTCATGGCCATGATAAAGTGTTCATTCACTCTGCATTGGATTTGGCTGGATGTTTTCATGGTGTCTCTGCTTTGATCAGGAAGTGAAGGGATTAACTCAAATCTCTGTTGCTCATAAGAACTGGCCACAGGAGATTGGGCCTCTTAAACTGACACTAAACTGACCCCCCCCAACCCACACCCAACCCCCCGCAGGCACACACACACACACACACACACACACACACACACACACACACACACACAC
>JACXGM010002511.1:0-21545 GCA_016801145.1 Umbra pygmaea
TCGCTTGGAATTCTGGGAGTTGTGGTAACTCAACTTTAGACGGATACAGAAGCCCCCCAGTGGATGCGAAAGGAACTGAAATATACTATCGGCTTTTCTCTGATATATTGAAAAAGAACAGACGTGTATATGACATAAATCATCTATGGTAACGTTTGTAAATGGTATACTATGAAACTGATTTACTGTGGAACACTCCATTAAAGTTAATTTTCACCAATTGTCTTACCAATCTTTGAGTCCTGCAACATCAGTTTCTGCTCTATGTCCTCGCGGGCCTTCTCACTCTTGTCTAGTTTCTGCATCATACTGCCCACATCAACCATGGCTCCATTATACACTATCAGACCGCTGCCCCCTCCTGAGTCACCACTCTCCACTGATGCCACCTGGCCAGCGGACACAAGGGCAGGTAGCAACGCACGGTTACCTGAGTGAGGAAGAGGAGGAAGGAGAAAAACGGGGCCGAGGAGAAACAAAGCCAGAGGGAAGTGAGTTAAAGCCCACTACTTTGTTATTACTATAATATCACATATCCAAACTGGAGGAGTGTGATCCATCCGAATGAAGCTTTATTCTCCAGATCTCACCTAGCAGGTTGTCTACCAGAGACTCATTCAAGGAAGGAGCAGACTCGTCTTTAGCTGCGTCCGTCAGTTTCCGGTAGTAACATGACTCTCTCACTACTGGCTTGTTCAGCAACTTCTTTACCTGCAAATTAATCAACACATTGTAAAAACAACACAATACAACATGTTATAAAAATGCATTCACATATTGTGACAAACATAAAAAAGAACAAGTGTAACAAAATTTAAATGGCCCTTTTTTGCATCTCTAATACTATACATTTTTTTGGAGCTGGCAACAGAGGATTGTGTTTCCCTACACCCAGGTAAGTGTAATTAAGAGTTATTTTGTTATTTTCTTTTAACATCTTTAGACCCTATTTTATATACCTGTGCTCTGGACAGATGTAATCCTAGCGTGTATTTAATCTCATGTGTGTATATACACCTGTGCTCTGGACAGATGTTACCCTAGCGTGTATCTACAACGCGTTCTTAATTATTATGCAAAATATATTTTACACTGATTTTCCTAAATAGTCATCGCAAATGACTATTGTAGCTAGATTCCTAAGATTATAACCTGTGTAAAGATATGAGACATGTAAATATTACCTAGAAATTTGACTTGTGAACTGTGATTCTAGTCCAGTTTTTTTATATTGATCTCTAAGAGGTTAAGTCGTTTTCTTTAAATTGGGCTCACCTAGCAAACTAATTATCACAATTGTCTGAGATTGATTTCAGTGATCCAAAGAGCCTGGCGACAATACCATCCATGAGTTTGATTGAAAAACTAAATATTTAATGTTTATGACACTTAATTCTAATTTGCATAATAATTTGGAACGCAGTGTACTCTGGTGTGTGTGTGTGTGTGTGTGTGTGTGTGTGTACATACCTGTGCTCTGGACAGATGTAACCCTAGCGTGTACATGATCTCCTCCAAGTCTTTCTCCAGCAAGTAGCCACAGTGACTCTGGTCAAAGTAGACAAAGGCCATGAGCAGGTCCTTGTTGTAGGTCACCATCTGCTTCTTCTCCTTGTCTTTAGAGGACCTCTCCTTGGACTTCCTGTCTCGGCTGCTTCGGTCGTCTTTCCTGTCTCTACCATTAGAGTCCTCATCGTCTTTATCTGATAAAGAGAAAAGAGAGAGTATGGTAAAACATTGTTGACGGTAACAGATGGAAGACAGTTCAAATCCCATTGCATTGGTGCACCACAAGACTGGCGTATCGCATGTACCATCATCTTCATCGTCGTCAGCATCTTCGGCCTCCAAAGGGTCGTACTCCTCAGCGTTGTTGTTGCTGCTCTCGTCCTCCTCCTTCTCCTCTGCTTCGGTTGACTCCTCCTTCTCCTTTTCACCCTCTTCCTGGGTTTGGAAAAGATTAAATAAGACATTATTACAATAAGTTTAATATAATAGGATTATTCTTTTAATTATATCGTGCTAGCTTCCTACTGTGCCTTAAATCATGTCTTCTGTCGTAGTGTCAAACCTTCAATGCATGTGAGCTCCAATGTAAACTTCTTTGTTCAGCATCAACAGCTATGAACCAATCACCTTGTTCTTTTCAGGCTCCTCCTCCTTTAGCTTTTTCATCAGTGGCTCTCCATTCTCCTCCTCCTTCTCTTTCTTCACCTCTATTTTCTTCTCTTCTTTCTTGGCCTTCTCTTTCTTCTCTTTCTTGTCATCCTTGCAGGGCACGGAGGCCAGGGCCTTGAAGATGCGGTAGCCAAAGTCTCTCTGGAGCATTTCGTTGAAGAGCTCTGCAAACAGAGACACCTGCAGGGAGGAAAAGACAAGCTTGGTTATAGGAGGTAAGGACTCCCCGGAAACACGCCCCGGAAACACGCCCCGGAAACACGCCCCGGAAACACGCCCCGGAAACACGCCCCGGAAACACGCCCCGGAAACACGCCCCGGAAACACGCCCCGGAAACACGCCCTAAACCCAGGTGGCAGAAACCAGGGCTGTGTCTCAATTCGCTTACTATAATTCGCTTAGTATACACTAAGCCAGTATGCCAGTACTGGGACATACTACTGCATCAGTGTCTGAAATTCATTTTTTGTGTTACCTGCCAAGTGGACTGGTACATGAAAGAATCCACCAGACAAGCATATTTTTTTGAATCATAAAGCCAAAATCATAAATAGCCTTTCTGTCACGTACATTTACCTCAGTACATTATACTTGAGATCAATTGGATAACATAAGGAATTGTTCTAATAATATTAGCTAGCATTGGTGAAACATATGTAAGTGTGCTGCAAAGTTAGGCAAACCCATTTAAGTATTTAAAGATACACTGTACTAAGCTTAGCATATTATGGTAGTTTTGGCGTACTATGGTTTTGGACACACTAATATTCATCTGTCATACTATATAGCAGGGTTCATCAACTCCAGTCCTGGAGGGCTGAAACACTTGGGATTTTTTTCTCTTTCTAATAAGGGACTGGTTTATCCCTGGGAATGCAGGTGATTGCAATTAACTACTAGGTAAAATAAAAAATCTGAAGTGTTTCAGCCCTCCAGGACCGGAGTTGATGACCCCTGCTATATAGTATGGATAGTATCCGATTTAAGAGTCATGTAATGCTTTCATACATATAGTATAGGCACATCAATTCACCCTATAGCACCCTGAGACATAGTAAATGCAACAGGACATGCTAGGTAAGTCACTGTGTGTTAGGACAGAATGCGGAACGTGTCTTTGGTCTGACCTCAAAGGAGTGCTCCTTGTTGTCCTCCAGCCTGTAGTCCAGCAGCACACTCAGAGACATCACGCTGCAGTCAAATTTGCCATTCTTGGCTGCCCAGTTGGGGTAAACGATGATGGTGGGCTCGTCCGGCAGGGTGTAGCGCTTCTCCCTGCGCTGGCGCTCCAGTTCTTCCTGTTTCTTCCTCTCCTCCTCCTAAAAGAACAGAGTCAGACGGATAGAGAAACAGATGATTAGAAAACCCCTTCTGAAGCCATTCCTGATACAAGTGTGCTTAGTGAATCTATGAGCACTTAAAAGCATATTGGTTTTCTGTAAGTACACCCTTGATAGCCCTGTGTTAATAGAAAGTACCCAGGTCAAATAACCCAGAGCTGCACATCTGTCCTTCTAAAACACATTACCCTACTATATTTCTGTCCTCGTATACCACAATAGCCTACTATATTTCTGTCCTCGTATACCACAACAGCCTACTATATTTCTGCCCTCGTATACCACAATAGCCTACTGTATCGCTGTCCTCATATACCACAATAGCCTGCTGTACCTCTGTCCACGTACCCCACAATAACCTGCTGTACCTTTGTCCTTGTATACCACACTAGCCTGCTGACCCTCTGTCCTTGTATACCACACTAGCCGGCTTTACCTCTGTCCTCATATACCACACTAGCATGTTGTACCGCTGTGCTCCTATACCACACCAGCCTGCTCTACCGCTATGTTGCTATACCACACTAGCCTGCTGTACCGCTGTCCTCCTATACCACACTAGCCTGCTGTACCGCTGTGCTCCTAAACCACACTAGCCTGCTGTACCGCTGTCCTCCTATACCACACTAGCCTGCTGTACCGCTGTGCTCCTATACCACACTAGCCTGCTGTACCGCTGTCCTCCTATATTACATTAGCCTCCTGTACCTCTCGGTCCTCCTCAATGTGTTGTGGCTCCTCCTCCTCTGGGATCAGAACCTCCGGTTTCTCAGGTTCCTTGGCCTCCTCCACCTGCTCCTCTACCTTCAGCTGCTTGGTGAGGCGGGCAATAAGCTGGGATTTCAACCCCTTAGAGCTCAGGGAGCGCGACTCCAGCTCCTTACGTAAGTCGTTGACCTGAGGAGCACGGCTCATGTGTCAGTTCATAAATGAAAATCATCTTATGACAAAGCTTTTAAAGTTCAGAAGTGGTTCACATACAATTCCATTAAATGTGGACTGGATATACAGCTTGTGTGTTTCAAAACATGGCCACACTTCCATTTTAAATTTAAGTATTTTCTATGTATTGTGAGCTTTTGTTTCTTTTCTATTTTCCCAATCAATAAAATGCATGTGGAAATGGCAGTAGGCTGGAATGGAGCCCAAGCTGCAGTGTTATAATGTAATCGAAACAGAGGGTTTGAGCCCTAAAACACCTGGCCTATGCCAAGGCTGGGCTAACTTATTTTCAAGGACCGCAGACTCAGAAATTAAATGGAGGTCCTCACAAACTTTACATTTTGCTGAGACAGGTTTTTAAAGGGAATGTTCTGGTAACTTCTAAAGCATCCACTGAACAGAAAAGGATGAGGGCAAAGGCTCAAGTGGAAAAGAGTTGGTCATAGGTAGATGATGTGGCCCGATCTTACAGCGGGCAAATCTGTGAAAGACTGATTGTGTTTTCCTCTCTGCTTGTGTGTGGCTAATACTTCTGTATACTCAAAGAAAGTTCTAGTAAAAACAGATGAGCGTGCCAGAGTTTGGTGTAACAGGCTAAGCTCCCAACTGTGGACCAGACTTCCTTCTGACAACGGAGATCCCACCAACTTGGCCGCTGTCTGTGTCCTTCCTCTCTGTCTCCCCCTACAGGCCAATCTTCCTAGCGTACGCTTCATATTATTTACAGATTTATATCATGAAAATAAAACAGGAAGCTAATGTCTTCATTCTCAAGGCTGTTATCAATCCTTACAGTTCACACTGAATTAGGCAAAAAGGTGTTTTAAATATGCTGCATCCTCGGTGTGGAATGAATTGGAAAACTGCCTGAACCTTCATGAGTTGGTCTTATTGGATGCTTCTAAAGTAATTTTAAATGAAATGAAGGCAGGCATGTTTTGATTGATTGATCCCTGATGTAGATGATTTCTGATGAGCATTGATGAATAACTGATATTTTATGGTCCTGTATTTTATTACGTAATTTTTACTATAATTTGTTATGTTTGATGTTTGTTGATTGTGCTGCTGCCCTGGCCAGGACACTTGCGAACGAGATTCCTAATCTCAATGAAACTTTACCTGGTTGAATAAAAAAAACTAGTAGAACAGAAAACTAGCAGGATTTGGCCCTCATAGGGTAACAGTTGAATACACCTGCGTAGACCTTCGCACCTTGAAAATTACCTTAAATGTGTCTCTAATTAATAAACATCATGCTTGTTGGTCATAACATTCAAAACAGATTCTACCCTGACATAAAACCTAGGCTAAATCTTTAAAAAACATTTAGGCTAAAACACAGACTCCTGCTATAAAATGACTAAGTAATACAAGTCTTGATCAATTACCGACTATTCACTGATCTAAGAACTACAGATCCCACCTTCATGGACTTTGGATCGAGCTTCATCCAGTGGGTCGGGGTGGTCACCTCCTTCGCCTCTTCTTCATCCTTTTCCTCTTCCTCCTTTAAGAAAGAGCCGTCCGACAGAGACAGATAGAGGAAGATGGAAAAACAGAGAGGAACACTGTTAACCCACAGTTTCTATAGTTCCAGCTGGTTAAAAACAAAGTTGATCCGTGCAAGAAGCAAGGTTCCCATCATGTGGCTCTGATAGTTTCTCTGGTCCTACTGGGATGATACAGTCCTCTGCTACTGCAAGGTGGGTAGGTACTGTAGGTAGGTAACACAAGGAAGCCCTCTATCTCTTTATAACCAAACTTTAATCAAACCCACAATAAAAATGAAACAAACGCCCAGCCCCTCAGCCCCACCGGCCAATCAAATCACGTTCTGTGGAACACAAAAAGGTAAATCAATGACAGTTGGTTCCAAAGGGGGGGGTGTAGTCTGTTGTAATGCCAGGTACATCAGGTTCAATTCAAAGCTGGCGTTGCCAAACTCAGTGAGTCGGCCAACTGTCTGTATAGAATTCCCTGGCTAGCCATCCTAGTTTTGCAGGGATTCTGATTAAAGAAGACTTCTGTCCAACCAACTTCCCTGGAACACAACCCCAGATACAGGCCAATCTACAACAGGGACAGACAAGAGACAGACCTTGGGGGAGGGAGTTCTCTCTGAGTTCAGCAGATATTGAACTGTATTCAAAAGGTAAAATTAATCAAGAATAAAGAGGGAACAAAATCTAGAACACACAAAAAACAAAACAACTGGCTCTGCAGGTTCCAGCATTCTCATTTAAGAATCATCAGTGGTTCCAAAACATTATGTAAGTAAGTCTACCATAGAAATGGAATGGTACACATAAAAATGGCTGCCGCTCTGACCATTCTGCTACATAGATTTGAATTGGAATGGCCTTTCTATCCATTCTATTTCTATGAAGTCTACCCTCCACACATGCAAGTAGCCCAAATTCCAAACGAGCAGGTTCATTTTTGATTAATTGTGAAGCCACAGGCAAATTAACCCAATTAAAATTAGATCCAAATTTGGTACCCGATTACAAGGAATGTAAAGATCTGGAAGCTGATTGGCCAGTTGTGGCGGTGTCATTTAGATACAAACTATGCTCCTTTTTCACTGTCGCTGAGTGTACAAGCAGGCGTGGGGGGGTAGGAAGGGATGAGTGAAAGACTGAACCTAAAGGGCCTAGTTAGTTCAATACTCTGCCTGCAATGGCGATGGTAGTATCTGGCTGTCCCTCTGTGTGTGTGTGAGTGGTGTTTGTGTCTAGTGAATATCCTGTGTTGTTCCTGTGAGAAGCGGGGGGGAAATGAGAAGAGAGGGATTAGCGGTTCAGTGCCTGTTCTCCATCAGCCTCCTTGCGCTCGGCGGACAGCTTCTCAGCCAGCTGATCCCGGAGTCCCCGCGACAGCCCCTCCCACTCTGAGCGGGTAGGAAGGCAGTGCCAAACATCCGGAAGAAACAAAACCACTGTCTCCACATGTGAGGGGACAGTCCGCCCCTTGTGAGTCTCCTCAGGGCGGTGATAGCGAATCTCTGCAAAGCGATACCTGCCGCAAAGGAAGAAGGCGCATTGGAAAGAAAAATTCGGGTCAGGGGCACACATCTCTTAAAAACAGGCTACATCATCATCATCATCACCCTCCCTCGCCTCCCCAATGACTTTTCACCTCGTTACAATTCCCCCACAACACAGCACACAGCATTAGCATCATGTGACCCGGTCCGCAGCTCTCCATTGGTTGTCAGGGTTACTCAGCCATTTTGGGACTTTGACAGACAAAAACATGAACCCTGGGAACACCCACAAACCCACCCCCTCAACCATTGCCTTTAGCCAATCAAAGCTGGGTTTTTATTTTGCATAGCTTACACCTCAACACACAGGTATTTGTGAGCGAAGAGACAAAAACCAGGGGACAGGACAGTGAAGGCAAGAAGTTAAATATGGAAGATATTTAACAGAACGAAAAGAAAATATGTAAAACAGGAAAGTAACGGTGGCATCGGCTGGTCCTGGAGGCTGCTGTTTAAGCCACAGAATCATCCATCCATCCACCACATCGATATATACAGTGATAAATACAAGACAACGACATACGGTAGCCAATCGGACATATTGCAAAACAAAAAGAATAAAAAAGGCAAATCAAATGAGAGTCATAGTCATTAATGTCCAAAAAAAAACAAATCCACAACCAAGCACCCATCCGTGTCCAAAATCGATAACAAGCACTGGGAGGTAACAAAACCATGCACCAGGGATCGTTGTGGTTTGTATTTTTAGGGAGCTGGCCTACAGTAGTTGTTGACTTAAAGCAACGTGTAGGGGGAGAAGGGAAACAGGGACTTACCACTGAGTGCAGAGACTCAGGTCAATGCCTGTTAGGGCCTTACAACAGCGTATGGCTGTCTTTATCAGCACCCCAGGGTCCGTCTCAGGCTCCGCCCCATCCAGTGAGGGGGACCAGTGGCCGCCGATGGCCATGGCCTCGTCCTTACCCCTCATCCCCACTAAAAACTGAGGGAAGGACATGGAGAAGAATTAGAATAACAAACGATTTCAGCAGCAATCCTGAGGCGTAACACTTGGAGCTCAGAGGTCTGTACAGTGCGCCGGGGTGGGGCGGTCACCTCACAGACCTTGATGAGGCGTGCAGGGTGCTGAAAGGCATCTCGGAGTTCCTGGGGGTCCTCAGCCAGAGCGCACGACTTGTGGTAAAGCTCTTCTAGACTGGGGTTGGCCAGCAACATCACCTGTTCAACAACAAGTGACAGACGGTGTGTGAGGAATACACAGATGCTATACGAGTGTTAGTACGTGTGTGCACAGTACACGGTAGGACACGGGTCATACAAACTGCGCGTGTAAAGTACCTTGGCGCTGTATGTGTGGTTGGCATCCGGAGGGTCCAATACAGAGGTGTTCTTGACCAGAGGATCCACCTCCCGGTGCATGATGTGGAAGTTACAATAGTTCCCAAACTGGAAGGGCCTCTGCAGGGGAAAGGCATCCACCCAGGTGAACACAGCGTCAAAGAAGTCACTGGGGATGTACAGGCTCTGGTAGCGTCTCCTCAGCTCCATCATGTCACAGTTAGACCTGGAGGGGACAGAATGATAGTTACTAAAAATATATATTTTAGTAGATTACAAAATATCTGTAAAGCAACTTTATTGAACTCCGCCCTCACATACAATTTAATTACAACCGGAAAGGGAAAGATTAGCAGAATAAAAAATGCTTAAAGGATGCTTTAAGTTAATTGGTGCCAAAATTCAGTAATTTATCACACCAATAAAGACAGATAATTCAACATCAGTTACTTGAACTGTGCAGTCACCACACTGCCCTTTACCCAACACTGCCCTTTACCCAACACTGCCCTTTACCCAACACTGCCCTTTACCCAACACTGCCCTTTACCCAACACTGCCCTTTACCCAACACTGCCCTTTACCCAACACTGCCCTTTACCCAACACTGCCCTTTACCCAACACTGCCCTTTACCCAACACTGATGTGTTGACCTACCCGTCCAGGCTGAAC
This sequence comes from Umbra pygmaea, assembly GCA_016801145.1. NCBI lineage: Eukaryota > Metazoa > Chordata > Actinopteri > Esociformes > Umbridae > Umbra > Umbra pygmaea. The sequence continues at coordinate 9,483 of JACXGM010002511.1, forward strand.
TTTGAGAACTGCACAGTGTAGCGGGGCACCACCCTGCGAGGGCGGCGGGGGGAGCGTTCACGTCTCGGAGAGCGCTCTCTGGAGCGTTTACGTGTGGGCGAGCGCTCTCTGGACCGCCTGCGCTCCCGCTCACGACTGCGTTCATCTTTAGAGCGGAGGATCAGCTCAGGCCGGTCGTTGCGGTTCGGAAAGCGAGGGGAGGGGTCGAGACGCCGGACAGGCTGAGGCATCATCCGTACTGGTGGCTGGAGCAGACCTCCTGAAAACACATCTGGGGGGGGCAAACACAAACACATAGGAGGAGAAACACATAAATACATACAAAGATATTTAACAAATAGTTACATAAAATATGGTGCATCTGCCGTGGGGGTTAGCGGGGGAAAAAACTGGACAAGAACAAATGGGAGGGGAGCAAATGGAGAAAAGGTACATGCAATAAGGCATGGGGATGTGTTTTATGGCCAATACACCACGACTACGAGCAATTCTTAAGCACGATGCATGGCGGATGCTGTGGAATACTCGCAATAGATCACAATCTACTGAGATGCTTTAGTGACATTTTAAAACAGTTTCAACTGGAATTACTAAAGTAAAAGTGATCATATACCACAGCGTTCAACTAATCAGCATTTAGGATTCAAACAAATAAAATCATGCATTTACTTTCTGCTAAAGGCCTACCTCCTCCATTTGTTCTTAACAATAAACAAAAGACTAAATTAATTTACATATTAGTAATTTAGCAAACGCTCTAATCCAGTGATTTACATTAAACAGGGACATTCCCCTGAAGCAACTTAGGGTCAAGTGCCTTAAACAACAACATTCGGCACAGTCCGGAATCGCACCGGCAACCTTACCGCTACAAGTTTTGACTTTAACCACTGAGCAATCTAACGTCCAGCCTTCTGTAGTTAGCGATGAACTGGGCCATCTGCAGTCCTACCTTTAGGTGGTGGTTGGGGCAGCAGGGGCTGAGGAGGGTTCTGGAGAAGCGGAGCCAGGGAGGCAGCCGACAGCTGGGCTTGAAGCAGCGGGGGAGGAGGACCCTGGGCCTGCACGCTGAACGTAGTGGAGGGAGGCAGGGACTGGAGCATATTGGGACCCGGCTTCATCATGTTCGGGCCTGGGGGCTGGTTCTGGAAAGAGAGACCAAGGTAAGTGTCACCAAGGGCTATCCCATGAGGTATACTGCCAACGATTTATCCTTTAGCTTTCTTGTGCCACGTAGAAGCTTTTAGGTGAGCTTTGAATGCACTTCACAAGTACAAGCATGAATACGGGATGCACAAAATGAAATCTCTGTATACTACCTGTCAAATGTTTCAGATCACCCATGAACGTTGATGTTTTTAACAGAAATTCACTTGCAACTACAAAGCCACATTTTCAGCAGCCATCGAGTGTCCGAATGATGAAACCTTTAGCTCATCCATAATGAATACTGTTTTGACAATAATATCTGATCAATTTAATGCCAACTTGCTGAATGAATTTATCAATTTCTATCAACAACAAAAAATATCCTGGGTGTTTTAAAACTTTGGACCGGTAGTCTATGTAGATGCTGCAGGTGGTATAGCCAGACAGCTCGAGGGGTAAGGTTTGGACAGACATCCTTTGTTCATCATTTCTGTTATTTGGCTGGTGCAGTCATGCTTGTTAATCCGACACAGGACTCATGTCTGAGAAACCTACTGCAGACGTAGCCTGTGTTAGGTCTGTATTATCTGCAAAGACAGGACAGGTTATGTGAAGAAACTACAAAAAAGTAAAGTTATCTCCTGGAATATTCAATGCATGGCTTTGTGTTGAGACAGGAATGTACAGTAGTTCCTAACCTGTTCGTGAGGTAAAAAATTTGCTCAGCACTTATTACATTAAAGATGAAAAGCTAGAATAAAGTGTCAAAAGTGCATTCTGTAAGATATCCTAGAAATGTTAGTATTTGTAACACAATGTCTGAAATGTATCTAAAACGAAATGGTAGTATTGTTCATCTTAATGGAACTCAAATGTTCAGACTATGAACCAATATAGGAAATCTTATTGATTGCACCTTTAAAAGCACTTAGTGTTCACAGAAAAACTGCACATTTCCCCTGTTGAAAGATTTCCATCCATAGAGAAAATATAATGATGTATGTAGACGTTATTGTTTCCTCTGGAATTTGTTGCTGTGGGGGGAATTTTGTCGGGGGGGCTGTATTACATACATTTGAAATTATAAGTATACATAAATAATAACTACAAATGTGCATTATAATGCAAATCTAAAATGTGCTGTGTAGGATTATAACAACTTTCCTAGGTTGGCACTGTCATCTGATCCCTGTTTACTCTCATCACTGTGTAAAACAATCTATGCTAAAACAATTACGTAGTTGTTTAATGGATTGGTCTTAGTAACCAAATTTTTGTATTGAAACATGTTTGAAAAAATGTAGTTCAGATATTGTTCTTGTCACAACATGCTGTTTTAATTTCATAGTTCCCCTACTCAGTAATTTGAGATTTTCTAATCATCATTTGGAACCAGGGTGGGAAATTAACACCCACCACCCGCCAATGGCGGGTAGATTTTCACATTGGCGGGTAACATTTCCCTATCTACCAGCCACTCTGGCGGGTGAAATGTACAACATGATACGTTTTATTTATTCGGCTACTTTAAACATTACTTGTTTCGGATTGGAGATAAATGTGTTTGACAAAAATGCGGAATCTTACTCATTAACAAAGAAAGATGCACTTCTGTCGAGGTGCATATTTGATTGGTTTTCGCGGAGCTAGTCTGTGAGAACTCCAGCCTTTAGCTGCGGTACCATAAACATAGTGCGGTACAGAAGAAAAACAAATCAATTTAGTTCCCAGTATTAAGCCAGAGTAAACTAGATTAAGTCAAAATAGAAAATGTCAAAGACAAAATGTGTATAATTACAGATATGGGGAAGTTGATGTGATTGTGATACGATTTTATGTTATCGAAAAAAGAAAATCACACACATACAGCACGAAATTCTAAACGCTCATTGGATGATTCAGCTGTCACTCAAATCACTTGTTTAGTCTGCGATAATGATTAGATTCTGATTAACGCGCTCTCGTTTTCCCAGAGACATTTACATGCGCCATGTCCAACTGTAACTTAGTTTATTAACAGCGGATTCTAATTCAAGTATCTTAAATCTCCATAATATGGTTTCTTATTATATTTAATGTTGTAAGATGTTTCGTTTCATTATTGAAGAAGCACTTGCAACTTTGATGGGTGATTAGGCTATTGGAGTCAGATGGCTCAGTGGTTAGGGAGTCGGACTAGTAGTCAGAAGGTTGCTGGTTAGATTCCCTGCTGTGCCAAATGTTGTTGTCTTTGGGCAAGGGACTTCACCCTAAATTGCTCCAGGAAGAATGCCCCTGTGCTTAATCACTCTGGATAAGACATCACTCTGGATAAGACTGTCTGCTAAATGACTAAAATGTAAATCATTTAACCAATGCCTCAATATTTTTATTAGTAATCCCAGATGTTTTCCAAACAGATTATTAGAAAATGAATTTACAAATGTGTGAATATTGTGGCATTCGTCAGGTGTTACAACAGTAAAGTTTTACACCTCTCAAAGTTGATACTGCCTACTGTTGCATGAGTGATTAAAAAGTAGCTGACTAAAATATGGTAGTAGGACATACAATTAGCAAACAGATTAGCACAATTTGTCAATCATCTAAAAATTATTAATCTCAGACTTGTCTTAACTAAATGTCCCTTTAGTAATTGACCTATATTAATAACACATGTATTCATAGTGAATTTAATGTGTTGAAGCAATATAGAATATGCTAGTGTGTTTTCTTTTATGTATTTGAATTTGGGAAAAAGTGGCTGGTAAAAAATCTAAGTGGCTGGTAAAATTTTGGCATCCACCAGCCACAGTGGCTGGACAAAATGTGGACAAAAATGTTAATTTCCCACCCTGTTTGGAACCATATTAACCATATTAAAATTCTTACTGGATCCTATGCAAATCATATAAAGGCTAAACATATACCTATTAAATAGCTTCTTAAAACAATTTTAATGTCACGAGTCCTATAGGATCCTATTGTGATCGAAAATCCAAAAGGACTGAAGAGCCTGGTCTGTCTTCAAAGTGCGACGTGACTTTGACATGAGCTGTAGTACTTCTCTCCATGAGCGGCGGATTGTTTGGTACGAGGACCAATGTGCTCGTTCCGCGCATGCAGACACAGCGAGCTCAACAACCTCAACAACATAACCAGACAGATTATCGACAAGCAAATGCAATTAATGTGTCAAACATGAACGCAGCAGAAATGCTGGTTGACGCATTCATTTGTGTTTTAGATACTTTTAGAAGATAAATAATAAATACATAATATTAAAAAAAAAAACTCAATGTATAAGTGCAATTTCATGTGCTTTTAAAGTTCAGGATTTAGTCCAAAACACCCATGAACACAGAGAGAAGAGATAAGCAGGAAAGCAAAGAGACAGGCACGACTAAAAGAAGCCAGGTGGTGTGAGGGGTCAGAAGGGGGGAGGATCAGGCAGGGGGAGGGTTACATTTTGTCTGTTGTCCATGCCGGCGGAGTGCATGTCCGGGTAGCGGTGCTGCATCCCTGGGTCAGCATAGAAGCTGCTCAGCTGTGGGGAAACTGGAGGTAAGGACTGGGGCTGCTGCTGAAGCTAGGGCAGGAGAACACACTGGTTAATAAACACACACACACGCCTCTCTCTCCCACTAATCCCGCTTGTTGAACCACCCGCTGATGAGAGTGAATATAGTCATGGCTCCACACAGCCTAGAAGTAGACATTACATTTAGGTCCGTGTGAATCAACCAGGGCACACGAGAAGAAACAAATCAGGTTGAAACTAAACTTTGGAGGCTCTTAAAGCAAGATCAGTGGTTAAGGATTTGGTTTTAGCTGTCGACAGGGTCATCTGGACCTTGATCAATAGGGATACAAACGTTCGATTTCGTCACAGGCCTGTCGGGTGAATGTGACCCGAGCGGGCACGTGGGTGGGGTTTAAACAAGGCTCACCGATTGGTTGGCCAGCTGAGGTAAGGTTTGAATCCGCTGGGCGTTCCATTTGAAAGGCATGTTGGGGTTGTACACGGCCTCCACCAGGACTCGATCCCCCACCTGCGGAGTCTTTCCTTTCACCGCACTGTGGAGGCGTCACTCGTTATTCATACAAACACCGGAACTAATACAAATGTTATAAATTTTTACTGGTAAAATGTACTGATGAGAAAAAAGCAGTGCTTGAAGTGGGAAGAAAAAGGTGCCGGTACTCTCTTGCATTGGCAAATCATTAACATTTGAGATTTCTACAGTGAAATACATAACTTGGAGATGTTGCTGGTACAACAATTTAATGTTATTTATAACAACATAATGTATTTAATTAAACAAGTCATGTGTGTGTCCCTTGACAAACAGTCAAGCCATGCATGTGTTTTGTTACTCACGTTATTGTTGACATCGGTGTCAATGACTAAGGTAACATTAAGGTTGTTAGCGGCAGACTCCTCATTGCTAGCAGTTCCGCTCACATCAACCTTTAAGGTCTAAGGGGTTTTAGATCCGCCTGGCACAAAGTTGACCTTTTGGCCTCTGGAAAGGTCATACTTTGACCTACAGTGAAGTGTCTTATGGTTTTTAACTCAGCAGACCCATGGCTACAACATGGATTTATGAAATCCAACATCCTGGATCACTGAATTTTATGTTTAATTAAATATTTATCCCAAAAAAAGAACATATGTAGCCTATATTTTGTTTTATTTGTGTAAAAGCATGTAAACCATGACGAATAAGGCTTTTTAATGCATATTGTCAAGCCCCCAGGGCTCCTGGACCAGTGTGCAAAGTTTGGAGGCCATACAAACTAGTCAACATCAAAATGCTGCACCCATTTCTTACAATATTTCTATACGTTTTTTAAATCCCAGCTATTTTTAAGGTGTAACGTCTTTAGTAAAAAAAGGTGTCTATAAAACATGACCGACTTTGCAGCATCATAGCTCCAACTGTGTTTAACCCACAGGGATGAGCTACAACTTATTCTTTTCGTCTGATCTTCCTCTTTTCAAAGATACGAAGCACGTACCATGCTTGAAACTTTAGAACGTCGGGAGACTGTGAAGGGTTTTAATTAACGTTAGTTTGAAGCTCATGAAACGTACCCAATGTTTCTGGTTGGACTTAGAACTCTGTTGACGTGTCTGGCTCTGGCCCACGCGTTCTTTTAGTACCTTTCTAAAGCCAGGCTAGCATAACAACTTAAAAGACACACTTCTTTTTAGTTTCTATGTTTTCAGCAGTGAAAAATATGTTACGGTCAGGCGACAGCATTTTCTAACTAGTGTCCGTGGAGAAGCAAACTTTTGATAGGGTGGGCTGACTGCTTGCCTTTCCGTGATTCGTCAAGAGATCTGAAGTAAGTCATGTAGTGCCCTCTGGGTAGTGTAGTTTTTGTAACGTTAGGCTCATTACCAATCTCTCTGACACGGACGCTTTCTTTGTCAGTGGTTGCGTACTGGCTACATGCGAGAGGCATCGGTACGCAAGAAAAAGTGCAGGTACGCTTATGAGTAAAATGTAGAGGTACCGCCCCACTTCGAGCACTGGAAACAAGTTGATACACCTCCAGACAGGTGTTCTGTAGCCCAATTCCACCCAGACGACACCCTTGGTACTGCGTCAGAGACGCGACAGTCACCTGAGCTGGAAGAAGACATCCTCGTCCACAAAACCAAACGTGTCATGCAGCTTGTTGACAACGCCGGTGAAGACACGCTGTTTCTGGGGCTGGCTCTGCTGCTGGCTCTGCTGCTGGTGGCTGGAGCGAGGCGTGGGGTAGGACACCGTGATCTGGGCAGTCTGCTGTGGGTTGGACAGCGACATACTGGTGGGCAGAGCCACCGGGGGCTACGGAACAGGGAAGTATATTAAATGTTACTTAAAACACCTCCTGCTCAAACAACAAGCACATCTTTTTGTTGTTGTCCTGGACCAATACTCCTGGTTCAACTTGTGAAGTTCAATCAGTAGTGCTCGTCAAATTCTTACAATAAAAACTAGTATGGTTCGGGTAGTGTATTACTTTAATTTCAAAATTTAAATAAATGTGCCAGTATTAGACAACAGTTCAAACAGTTAGAGGACTAGGGTTTGGTAACATGGCCGTAGCAGCTCAATTTGATTGAAAGTGTTGCTGATGATTATGCTCGTTCATTCTAGCCACACACAACCTGCCATTTTACTTTGATTGTATGCTTTAAGTGTTGAACATATGAACTGGTTGAAATGACTGAAAAGTTGTGTTGTAAAGACATTGGGCATGCCTACCGGGAATTTGTTTTCACCACTCCAGTTCTGTCAATATCAGCAAGGATGGCAGAAAAAGAGCATGTTAGAATATTGGGAACATTTTGCAATCACAATTATTTCCCAACGATCAATTACACATACTAGGAATAGAAAGGAACTTTCACAGAATAACCTGTTCGGTTTGACTAGACATGCAGGCATGATGTTTGCTGAAAAGTGCACTAAATATAGCAGGCAATCATGTTTCTAAATAACCTACCTGCGAAAGCAGCTGAGGCTGTAGAAGAACAAGACAAGTAATGCAGTTATTTGCATCAGTGTACGTGTCAGTAAAAAAATATGTTCCAAATTCCGGTACCAGGCATGTGATTTAAAATATTTCAGAATTAACTGCCGATGCTTACCCCGTATAAGTCTGCGTGTTGTTGGTGTTGCTAAAGGGGCACACAAACGTGCAGAAATAACAATAAGTCTCTTATTCATCAATACAATTGTGCATTGATTCAAATGAGTAAGGGCTCTCAAATCAAGGCAATTCAAAGTGGTTGGTGTGAGTTGCACTTCATAAAATTACCCCGTATAAGTCTGTGTGTTGTTGATGTTGCTAAAGGGGCACACAAACATGCACAAATTGTAATAAGTCTTTCATTGAGTTTCACTTTAGTTAACAATGTAGTTGTAGATTGACACGTTCTCAAAGGAAATTCAGTCTGAGCTGCATGTGAATAATTTACCCCGTATGAGCCTGTATGGTGTGTATGTTGCTGCAGAGATGGGGCACACAAAATGTAGAAACACAAATAAGTCTTTCATCAAGTAAACAATTTCTGAATTTTAATACAAACAATTAACAGCATTAGTCAAGCTAAGTTGGTTATGCAGTAGTCTGTGTCAAATATCGACCTCACCACGTACTATGCCAAGCTAGCTTAGTCAACAGGACCCGGACAGGGGGGCAAACACCCCCAGTGTCCCCCTGGAGTGACATCCAGAGCGACATGGGGTGACCAGTAAGGATTAGTCACGATCTTCGATTAGTGGAATAGTTGACTGCGTGCAAAATTCAATCTTAAAATAGCTTTTTCGAAAATATTTTTTGCGCAATTCCAATGTGTTCCACATACATGACACTGTGCCTACTGTCACAGATTGCGCAGCTGGGTATTTTCCTGTCGGGGACACAAGGTGTTGCTGACATAAATTAAACCCCCTAGTGCTCCGATCTAGGCTAGTTAGTCAGAGAATGTCTAATAAGACGGGCTCTGACATAGTGTAAACAAACAGAAGTGCATTGTCGTGACCTCGTGACCGTTAACTCTGCGACCAACCATGCAACAACCAAGAAGCTCTGTGTGGAACTTGTTTAAAAAGAATAACAAGGATAAAGTTGAGTGTAAATTATGCCAAGCAAAGCTGGCATACCACACCTCCACAAATACGATGCATAGCCACCTGAGATCAAAGCACTTGGCAGCAGCTTTATCTTCCTCAGGCAGCACCCAGCAGTCAATGGCTAAATTCTTGTGTAAACCTGATGCTAGGTGCAGTGAGAAGATCACTATGCTAATTACTACAATGATAGCTAAGGATATGCTCCTTAGCTATCATCTAAATGAGAAGAAATATCCCCGCCTGACTAAGTTAGCAATCTCCTACTTGAATGTGCCTGCAACTTCTGTGCTATCCGAGCGGGTGGTCTCCGCGGCTGGACTATTTGCTAATACTGTAGGTTGCGTCCACGTCTCCTCCCAGAACATGTTGACATGCAAAAAATGTTGAACCAGAATATGACGTACGCCGAAGCATTAGGCAATGAATAGTTACATTGATTAAAACTAATTTGTGTAAAAAATAGGCTATTCCCGGTAAGAAGGCAGGTTCGCATAAAATTATGACATGTATCCTACTGCATTTATTTTATTTTTTGATCTAACGAGCATCTGGTTTGGCGATGCATAAACACACTGTCTTGCTTATTGTTTTTTTTCTTCAATTAACATAGGAATACCATGTAAAAAAACGACATGTTACTTGTTCAATTAATAAACAGTTTGTTTGATGACAAATCGCTAAAGATTAAATCTTTTTGTTTTTTATCTTCCGATTTTCAAACGATTATCGACCTTTGCTCCTCGATTATCGAATGGCATTTTTGGCAGAAATTCACATCCCTAGTGACCAGCTTGATGAAACTTGAGACGATGCCAATGAGGGCCTGCTGCCTGGGGTTTTATTTATTTAACCCCACACAACATTTTCTACCCCTCCCAATATCCCTAAAACCTGCCTTGTCAGCAGCTCCCCAACTCCTTGGACGGATCTGTGGAACGCCAAGCTGGAGATTCTTTTTTTGGCACTGCTCATCCAACACGGAAGCCTTTATTCAGATCATGCACGGGATGATTACATTCACCAAATATACTTCCGCAATTGAATTTACAGGCGCCCGATCTGCACACAAGGAATCGGCGGAGAGCAAAGTGGCAGGATAGATAGTCTTATCTGGGGGTCCACTAGGAAAGGTTTGAGAACCACTGGCCTAGGGGCATATCCAATAGTGAAAACCCTCACGTGTACCACCAGAAAACCATAGTAACGGTCGACACTCAGATTTTTTGTGAGGAACTGTAGGCCAAATAGGAAATTAATCTCCCTGATAATTATGGTAGTACTTGTCCTTCGATGTGCTTCTAAATGCCCTAGTGAGTGAAGCCACGTTACTCCATACGTAGTTTAAAATTTTTCTAGCCCACTCATCCAACACAACATGTTCTTTAAATGCAGATAGAATGTATAAAGAGCGCATCTCAAATTAAAAAAAGTATTACATGCTGGTGTCTATTAACGCCATGTTGTAATTATACACATCTTGCATTTTTTTTTTCAATTTTATTGTTCAAAAGACCAGTGTTACCAATGGAAGATGTAAACCCAGTGTTCTGGTTCACCTGGTGGGGTACGTTGTAGAGCTGCGGCGGGGGAGGCTGCTGTGGCGGAGGTTGTTGCTGCTGCTGCTGCTGCTGCTGCTGTTGTTGTTGCTGCTGCTGCTGCTGTTGCTGCTGTTGTTGCTGCTGCTGTTGTTGTTGCTGATACTGCTGCAGGGCTGAGTTTAATTGAGACTGAAACAATACAAACAGGATTGTAAAGATAAATGACACATGACCTGAGACGAGGTCCGTTTGGGGCAGTTGGTCTGAAATCAACTGGCCTGGACAGAATTTAAAAAACAATACCATTCTTTACATAACAGCATGTTTTATTGGCTTATTAAGTGTTTGTGCATTGGTAGTGTGTATGTGTCTGGAACAAAAACAAAATAATATTGCAGACTGTGAATGTTTTCTTCCTCTTCAAAAAATAGTAGGCAGTCGCCATTTGACTTCTATGTTACTGCACCACCGTTTTCATTGGAGCAGACAGATTAATTGGTATGGTTTGTCAGATACATTTTTTTGCGTGCTCATTGTGATGTTTCACCTGTCACTGTCCTACATGCTCTAAAACAATTGTAGGCCTACATAAAGTACGAATGTACATTACAAGTACACTAATTTTATTAAAAAATAATAATAAGCAATAAAACAGCGCAAAACTTCAATAAAGCATCTGTAAGCGAGCTGTAATTTTTTTGAAAAGCTGGATGGAAACAACAAATTTAGACAACATACAATTGGCTACTTTTTGCATTCATTTAAGTTTTTGTTTAAATGACGTATATTAAAGGAGAATTCCAGGTGATTTCAAAACATAGCTCTGTTGTTTGCATATCGGAAGTGCTGTCCGTAGCGTTTATAACTCAAAAAGTCTGTATTGCCAAAACCGTGTTTACCTTTTGTTGCCAGTATAAAACCATTACGCATTTTTGGGGCAAGTTAAAAAGTGTGCTTTGAGCCACTAAACATGTTCAAAATGTCATTACTAGTCCATATTCATTTGCACTAATTCCTTATAATGAACACAGCGAGTTTGAACAAATAAGTTTGTGTACATACCTCAGTTTATTTCCCATTTTCCAGTGAAGTCCACACTAGTCGATTGTCGAAATCATACAATTCAATATTCCAAAACGTATTTTTTCAGCAAAAAAAACCAACACTACGGACAGCACTTCCGATATGCAAACAGAGCTACGTTTTGAATTCTCCTTTAAGCGTTTATGGGACAAATAGGCAATGGAAATATGTTTGTCTAATTAATGATAATATAGGTGAAAATTTCTTAACATAAAACTTTTTCATCAGATTGCATTTGAACAAAATTATGAAAAGATCGTTTAATGTCATAACAAAGTAACACTTCAGACCCCTAAACAGCTCAAAATCATTGTGTCGGTCATGTTTCCCGACAACAGTCACAAACCAAAACCTTCTCAGTGCGTTCGGTAATAGCACCGTTAGTTGCCCAAAAACCTTTGGTTGATTTTTGAATCGAGACAATAGGAGAATTAAACAGGACAAATGAATATCAGAAAGTGAAACGAACACATCTAGATATTTTTTTTAAATGTTGCATTGATGTAACCAAAGGTTCTACCAAACGCGCTGAGAAGTAGTTTTGTTGTTTTTTGACCGTCACAACAATTTTTACTTGTTTAGGGGTCTGGAGTGTTTCTTTAAGCATAACACTGCTGTTTGTAAATTAGCTGCATAACATTGCCCTAGTGTAAGTCAACTGTTACAGTACTGCCCCT
>JACXGM010002511.1:21645-37093 GCA_016801145.1 Umbra pygmaea
TATTACTGCCCCTGGTGTGTAACTCACCTGTTGTATTACTGCCCCTGGTGTGTAACTCACCTGTTATATTACTGCCCCTGGTGTGTAACTCACCTGTTGTATTACTGCCCCTGGTGTGTAACTCACCTGTTGTATTACTGCCCCTGGTGTAACTCACCTGTTGTATCGCTGCAGCGGCGGCTGCTGCGGCTTGCTGCTGCAGGGCTGCAGTCTGCTGGGATAGCTGGTAGTTGGCTGCAGCCGATTGGGGGAGGGAGGCTGCAGCCAGGGCAGACTGCTGGGAGTACATGGAGGGAGATGCACCCAGCAGAGACGGCTGCTGAACACCCAGGGCTGCAGAAACACAAGGTGGAAAAAGTCAGGCTAAAGGAAGGAAATTGGACATTGGATTAAAATATTTCTGACAGTCCAATGCAGATGTATTCCAACCTCTACTCAAGGAAACCCAGCCAGTCCCTGAGCTAGAATACCTGATTTATATTGTCTTCTCCTTAAAGCTGGTCTAATGGACAACTCTGAATTAGGGCTGTGACATTTACTTATTTTGACACAAAACTTAGCACAAAATGGCCTGAATCATAACATAAAGTGCATCCGGAAAGTATTCACAGCGCTTCACTTTATCCACATTTTGTTATGTTACACTGTTATTCCGAAATGGATGAAATTCATTATTTCCCTGAAAATTATACAAACAACACCCCATAATGACAATGTGAAAGAAGTGTTTGAAAACTTATCAAATTTATAAAAACTAAAGATAAAGAAGCCCATGTACAATACTTTGTTGAATCACCTTTGACAAAAATAACAGCCTCAATTCTTTTTGAGTATGATGCTACAAGCTTGGCACACCTATTTTTGGGCAGTTTCTCCCATTCTTCATTGCAGGACCTCTCAAGCTCCTTCAGGATGTTCAATCAGGTTCGAGTCTGGGCTTTGGCTGGGCCACTCAAGGAGATTCACAGAGTTGTCCTGTAGTTCCTCATTTGATATCTTGGCTGTGTGTTTAGGGTTGTTGTCCTGTTGGAAGACAAACCTTTGCCCCAGTCTGAAGTTCAGAGTGCTCTGGAGCAGGTTAAGCAAGGATGTCTCTGTACATCGCTGTATTCATCTTTCCCTCAATCCGGACAAGTCTCCCGGTTCCTGCCGCTGAAAAACATGCCCACACCATGATGCTGCCACCACCATTCATCACTGTAGGGATGGTATTGGCCAGGTGATGAGTGGCACATGGTTTCCTCCAGACATGACACTTGCCATTCAGACCACAGAGTTCAAGCTTTGTTTCATCAGACCAGGGAATTTTGTTTCTTATGGTCTGGGATTCCTTCAGCTGCCTTTTGGCAAACTCCAGATGGGCTCTCATGTGCCTTTTACTGAGGAGTGGCTTCCGTCTGGTCACTCTACCATACAAGCCTGATTGGTGGACTGCTGCAGAGATGTCAAAGTGACCATCGAATTCTTGGTCCCCTCCCTGACTTAGGCCCTTCATTCACATTGTCATTATGGGGTATTGTTTGTAGAACTTTGAGGGAAATAATTTAATCCATTTCAGAATAAGGGTGTAACATAACAAAATGTGGAAAAAGTGAAGCCCTGTGAATACTTTCCGGATGCACTGAATTTTCCTGCCACCCTCTGAAGAGGTAATGCGGGATCACCCCAGCACTGTTACCCACAATCCACTGGGCTATGCTGGAATTAATTAGGGTATTTATCAAGAAAGACACACAGAGCAGAAGATAATAAAACTTTTTTTTTCTACCCTCCCAATTGGTCTTGTCCAATTTCCATCCAACCCTGCAAATGTGCAAGAGTTTATCAAGGGGTAATTAAAGTGGCTTGTTATTTTAACCTATGACATATTTAATCAAACCCTGCTACCAAAACCACTTACTATTTTATGATTAAAAATAACTTCAGAATCTTTTCTCCCTACTGTACCAGAAATGTTTAAATGAGTGTCAGGTCCAGTAAGGTGTCTACTCACAGTGTAGGCTGTTGAGGTCCAGGGACTGTCCTGAGTGGCCTGGCTGGGACACCGCCGAGGCAGCAAACTGAGCTGCCCATGGAGGATTCTTCTGTCCCCCGAACTGGGCCATGATGCACAGCTTGAGCTCAGCTGTCTTGAGGGAAATTATTTAACTGTATTTCCTGCCAAAACAACCACGAAAAACAGGCCTGTTTAAGTACACTTCCTCTGAAACAGTTGGACAATAAAAAAATTAAAGCTAGGTAACTACCAAAATAAAAACATTACAAGAAAAAAATTGATGCAAAGTAGATAGAAAGCATGGGTGGGCTAAGGCTGAGAGATTCTAAATTATTTTCCTAACTATGGGGTTGAAATTAACTTTATTGGTCAAGTACGGCTGTATTGTTACTTGTCTGACGGCAAAAACGATTACAAGATTAACATGCATGTTTGCACCTAAACTCAAATTGCAAAAACGCTCAAAATTTTTTAAACATCTCTACAAATTGGGCATAATTGTGAAAGTGTTAGCATAGATGTATGAACATATTGTGAGGATTATAAACTTTCCTCCCCACATTGGGAAATGTAATTCGGTATAACAAACATTCAGGAGCGATTTTATCCTATAATGCATTGCGACGGTCACCTGATAGAAAGTTACATCAGAAAGATCCTCAAGGATCCCCAGACTGTACAACAAGGACAGTAAGTAAGGCTCTCCTAAATTGTTAATAATGTCACCTTTTCAGGCACTGGTTCACTATGATAAAAAATCCTGTGTCATACAGGATAACACTAAAAATACAATTAAACTTATATTATTTCAAAATTTCATATTGGATGTGAAGGAGGTGATTAAAATGTGAAGGTCAATGTCATCGTTTTTCATAGGTGGCCAAGTAATTGCCTGTTAAATAAGTTCAAGCACTTCAAATTGTCATTCGGGATAAAAGTTCCTTTCTGTTATACCACAATGTAATTTGTAACTTCGAATGACACACGCATAGTTTTATTTACCATTTTAATTATTTTAGGTGTAAAAAATATTAGGTTATGTTTTATGAATTACATATGTAACATATTCATATATTTTTTAATGTTTTAAGGCATATTTTGTCTTTATATCTGTCCATAATTACCGAAGCAGATTGGAATATGATTTGCCTCGAAGCTTTGTTTAATCATGCGACTGGTGTTACAGAAATGCACCATCTCTCAGAAAATATAAACGTGAGCTGTCAAAGATCCACATGGATAGGTGTTTGAGATTGTCTGCTTTGGGGAGAGTGAACATTGCCACTCAACTGGATAAGGGATACAGGCTAGCTGTCCAGCAGAGAGTGAACATTGCCACTCAACTGGATGAGGGATACAGGCTAGCTGTCCAGCAGAGAGTGAACATTGCCACTCAACTGGATGAGGGATACAGGCTAGCTGTCCAGGAGAGAGTGAACATTGCCACTCAACTGGATGAGGGATACAGGCTAGCTGTCCAGGAGAGAGTGAACATTGCCACTCAACTGGATGAGGGATACAGGCTAGCTGTCCAGCAGAGAGTGAACATTGCCACTCAACTGGATGAGGGATACAGGCTTGCTGTCCATCGCCAGTCTACTTGAGCGGGACTTCATCCAAAAATCACCGGATTTCAATGACCTGGTGATTGACCTGTTTGCATCTAAGTAAGGATGTCGATGTGAGCTTCTCTTCAGATAAGGTAAGCCCAGGCATTCTCATTTTTACAAATCTGTACTATTGGCCAGAATATTGTTGTTCATTTTTATGAATATATACAATTGGCAAGAATATGGTTGTTCCTATTTACAAAGCCATAAAAATAGCTGTTTTTACCTTTTTAGAAATTATTTTCAAATGCTGTTTTCAGGCAAAATGGTTATCACTGTTCATGTTCATTTTCACAAATCTATACAAGAGGGCAAGTATGGAAGTCTATACAAATTGCTTATTACCAATAACTTGCATCAATGTTTTCAGTAGCCTCTATCAAAAGCTCCTGCTCACTTGTTGTGAATTTTGCTCATATTTCCAATTCAACCATGAGTCCTTTTTTAAGTAATTAATGTGCATATCAGAATTCTTCAGTTAAACTTGGCAGCACATCATTCTGGTTTGGACTTCAATGTGTAAAGCAAAGATGCACAGACCACACTAAGTCAAGCCTCACTTGCTCATTCCCTTATTTGGGACAAAGTTACTTTGGTGATATCCTACATTCCAGAAAATGTAGTTCTAAAGATCCACTTCTCTCAACAATTTGTCTACTTGTTACTGCAATCTGTTACTATTTATTGTTTGAATGTGCACTTCCCTTTACTCTAAAAGATTAGGCTGCACTACCTTTGAAATGTTGTAAAGGTGGTAAAAGCTCTTGCTGATCCTGCAATCTGAACAAATACCAAGATGCTGTACTTTCATCTGATTACATATTTCATTTGTTTATGGAAATGCAGATTGTTTAAGCAGTTTTAAGGAAATGTGAAATAACACCCTTGATTATTTGTATTTCTACTGGGATAAACACACTGGCTAGCTACTTACTTGATTCTAAACGTTTTATTAAGTTTTATTCCAATTTATTAAATGATTATTATTAACATTACGCACAATAGTTGGCGGCAATACACATTTTGTTTTGGTGTACTCCACCAATGAGACCCAAAAGGCATGAGTGAAACTGTATGGCATTAAAACTACGTAAACCATTGCTGAAATGAGCTGTGCCAGTCAACGACATAGGCGTACTGAATTGGTTAGCTAGCTAGCGATAACGTTACCTCATTGGCTAAAATGACAACAACCACATTAGCTAATAGCTAGGCCTCCAGGTGAGGGACATACTGTACCGTAGTAAGACACAGTAATAAACTACACACAAAGGTCAAGACAACGCATCTCAAACCGTTTTTAATAAAGTATCGACATTTCAACAATAACAGTAATTGGTTTAATGTTACGTTAATGTTAGGGCCTGACGTTACCTAGTTAAACCACACTAGTTAACTAGCTAGCTAGTAGGAGAGCTAGCTAACTGGCCTTACGTCACGATAGCTACCTAGCTGCTACTAGTACTACACACACACTAGCTAGCTAATATGATCAAAAATAGTAAAAATAAGTTAGCCAGGCTAAGGCTTCGCATTGCCACGGTCTATTAATGAAAACGGTACATGCTGGTTGGTTCAACTTGCTAGGAATATTCCGTTACCTGTTAATTTTAATTCTCGTTTGCTAACGAAGCAGCTAATAATGATGACTCGTGGGTTTTGTTTTCAAAGCAACGACGCTGGCTAGCTAGTGCACTAGCTATCTGTGTATGCAAGGCCTAGCTAGCCAAGGTACAGTAAGCATAAACACTGTGTTGATTCTGGGGGAAAAAGAAGGCTTACAGACTTTCTGACTTGCACCAACACTTGCATTCTGCATTATTGAAACCATCACGAATGCTGTAATTGTAGTATTACCCATACTATAGAAACAATGTTCCTCACCCTTTTAGCTCTACTCTGTTCATGCACCGGCGGAGGTATATCCAAAGATGTTACTGTGCTCATGCGTAGGTTAGGACGCGAGTACGCGCAGTGCACACTTTATTTAATTATAAAACTGTCATCGGTTCAGGCTTATGGTCAGTTTGTACACTTTAATGACATTAGATCCACGAAACATGTAGTTGATATTACTTTTTTCTTTATGATAGTTGATTACTACAACAAAAATTTTTTTAGTCAAATAGTGTGTGATAATATAGGCTTGTGTCTGAATGTGTTCATCAGAATCATAAAGAGATTATGATTTTTGTTCTGTTCTATTAGTGCATGTCTTTTTGTACATAAATCACAGAAATGAACAGGTATATCTGCACAGTATATTGTAAAGAGCAGGATTATGCTAACATTTTTTAAGCTTTTAAGGGGCAGGATATGCATGATATCTACAGCATGTGAACAGGTATATACAGTGAGCTCCAAAATTACTCATCACTGACCCACCACTATATTTCATCGTGGGTATGAGGTGCCTCTCCTTGTATGCATCTCTGTTTTGACAGCAAACATGCCGATGCTGTAACTGACCAAAGCGTTAAATTTTGGTTTCATCTGACCAGAACACTTTCTTCCAGTCACAATTTAAATGATGTTTTGCAAACTCCAAACGCTTACTGTGTCCTGGTGTCAGATAGGCCTTTCTTCTGGCAACCCTCCCAAATAGGACATGATTGTGAAGGTGGCGTCTGATGTTGATTTTTAAATCCTGTTGACCCCAAGACGCCACCAAGGCCTGCAATTCTTTCACAATGATTCTTGGGGATTTTGCTGCTTCTCTCACCATCCCCCTCCCTATCCGGAAGGGGGGGATGCATATGCATCCTCTACCTGCAGGGTTTTTAACTGTTCCATACAGTTTTTTAGTAATTGCCCTGACAGTGCTTAGTGGTATATTCAATTGTTTGTGAATCTTCTTGTAGCCATTACCAGATTTATGAAGGTCTAAATCCATCTGTATCTTTTGAACTGCTAGTTCTTTTGTTTTCTTCATGGTGTTGGATGACAAAGGGATACTGCATGTGTGTTACCTAATTTTTATACCCTAGTGGAATAGGAAGTGATGTAATGGCTCAATATATAGTTCCTTAAGACTTAGATAAACTTAAGGCTGTCGTTGATTGTGAAATCTTAATTTGGAGGACATTGATTTTTAATTTAATCAATAAATGATTTTGGTTGTTTCCATTGACACATTGTATAGCATTTCACACATGTTGGTATTTTGGGTTTTTCTCATAGATTGTATAATCACTGGATGGAGACATGTGTGAAGAGCTGATTTGGGTCCTCGAATTTCGACTCTCTTGAACATGGCTTCATTTGAAAGCTCTTGATAAATTTAGTTGGTCACTTCTTTTGTAAAACTATAAGAACACTGTATAAATATGCCAATAGTGCAGTAAAATTAAATCTTGGTACATCCCCAAGGTTTAATGTGTCTCGTGGGGTTAAGCAAGGTTGCCCTATCTCGCCCAACCTGTTCTTAATAGCTTCTCAACTCCTAGCTCTTCATATCTCGAACAGTGCCTTACAAGGAATCTAAATTGTGGATAGGCAGCTTATAATCAGTCAACTTGCTGATGACACCACAATCTTCCTGAAGGATGCCTCCCAAATTCCTCTATTGTTAGAATTAATTAGAGGCTTCTCGAATGCCTCTGGTTTCCTCTTGAACTTGAAAAAGTGTGAACTTATGGATATAAAAGCTCTGTGCCCTCTATACATAACATCCCAGTAAGAGATCAGGTCACATGTCTGGGAATTATCATAGCCAAAGACCAATCTACAAGGTGCTCCCTTAACTTTAGTCCTACTTTTCAGAAAACACAAAGGAAACTGAATTCATTGTTACAAAGAGACTTATCCTTAAGAGGTAGAATCTTACTCTCAAAAGCTGATGGCATTTCCAGACTTACTTATGGTGCTCTCTCTCTAGCTGTAGATAGTGTGTCCAAAAAAATGATTCAATGTAGTTTAACTTTATATGGAAAAACAGAATACATTACATAAAAGAATATGTTATAATGAACTCTAATCAATGGGGGGGTGGGGGGGGGGGGTCTGAACTTTTTAGACTTCTCCACTTTAAATAACACTTTCAAGATAAACTGGATCAGACAGTTTATTACTAACCCTTTATCCTTATATCCTTATGGAACTTTATCCCTAAGTATGTTTTTTCTAAAGTTGGTGGCCTGGAGTTTTTATTGATGTGCAATTACAAGATTAGTAAAATTCCAATCAAATTGTCTAACTTTCACAAGCAAATGCTTTTGGCATGGTCTCTCATATTTAAGCATAATTTCTCCTCACAAATGTTATATTTGGAATAACGAGAACATTCTCTACAGAAACAAATCTCTTTTTTTTGATAACTGGTTTCACAATAACATTACACTTGTTAGTCAACTTTTTGATCCGAATGGTAAACTGTACGAATACCCCGAATTCTTAAGAAAATATAAAATTCCAGTAACTGTCAAGGAATATGCTATTACTTTTGATGCCATTCCCACTGGGATTATACTGTTGTTAAAGGGTAACACTCCCCCATAACCACTTACTCATTTAATTAAATTAACTGACACTACTGTGGGTGGTTTGTGCTTCTCAACAGCAAATCGCTGCATTAATAGGAAAATCAGAGCTTTATTCTAGAATGACATTATATCTACTCCTTATGTTATTCCATACTGGAATGGTATAGTAGAGAATATTCCTTGGAAGAAAGTGTGGTCCTTACCTTTCAAATTCCTTGTTACTAATAAAGTGAGAGAAGTTTCATTTAAGCTTACACACAGATTTTACCCAGCAAAATCTTTTTGGAATTGTCGCCATACGGTAAATTTCTGGTCAGAGTTCCTCAAATTCATTCATATGGTGTTAATCACAGATTTTTCATTTTATTTTAAGAATGTTTTCTTTGGTATGTTTGATTTTTAAGCTAAATATGAAGGTAAACACTTCATTATAAATCTTTTATTTCTATATGCTAAATACCACATCCATAGGAGCAAATTCAGTGGCTCTAAACCCTTTTTGTCTAAACGTTATTTTTTTACAATGTATTCACACTTAGTATTCAGAAAACAAAAGCAATACAAAAATACAACTAAATGATTTTAATGATTGGACAAAAAAACCTTTACATTGTCATTTATGAACAGAATTACCACTAGTAAATGAGTGTCCTGACTACAGGTGTAACGGTATGAGATTTTCACGGTATGATAACCTTCACAGAAAATATCACGGTATTACTATTTTATTTTTTGTATAAAATGTTTGTACACACAGAGACATACACTACAGTATATGGCCAAAAGTATGTGGACATCCCCACTAATTATTAAGTTCAGGTTTTTCAGCCACACTTTTTGCTCAAAGGTGCATAAATTCCAGCACATAGCCATGAAATCTCAATAGACCAGCATTGGCAGTACAATGGGCTGTACTGAGTAGCTCAGTGACTAGAAATGTGGCACTGTCATTGGATGCAAACTTTGGCACAAGTCAGTGTAAAGCACACTGCCACTGGAATATGGAGCAGTGGAAACTTGTCTCAATTTAGATATTTTTTATCGCCTGAAATGTATATGATTCTGTGTAAATGTAGCTGACTCTGTTAATTGAACTGATATTTACAATAGGAATGGTAATTCATTTTCTAATACAGGAATAATCCTGACTTTACATTAATGCAATTCCTTGAATGAGAAAATGGCCACGGTATGAACACCATCTGTTTTAAAACCGCGGTAAACTGTGAAACCTTGAAACCGTTACATCCATATTCCTGACACATAAAGCTCTATTGACAAGTATATGTATGTACTGTTACATAAATTAGACTGTGTTCATGCCAAAAACGTAAGATTCCTAAATATCTATACATTACATCAATGTATGAATCAAGCTACAGAGAGAAAAAAGAAGAAATATGAAAAAATGACAACTGTTCTTTAAAATTTACCAACCCAAAAAAGAACACACTGCATCCTGTCCACTGTGTGTCCTCTAACACGTAGCGGCTAGTAAAAGAAAGGTGAGCAGAGCCAAACACAAGCTAGCAAGAACCTATTAGTGCATTCTAACATGAATATTCATATTTCCGTTAGGTAACACCAACAGGTAAATGCATAACTCAATTTGCCCAGCCTCTACTTCTAAACAATGCTATTTATACAATCGTTGGCAAAGTGTCTACAAAGCATTCTGTACTCTGATCACAATGGAATCCACATTTAGAAACATAACAGTATTAAGGTCAAATGTAACTGTGGTGTAAGTTTATGTGGCTTTGCTTCATTGTAGAAGGTGCATACAGTATTTGAACAGCCAATTGGGTAAATACATATTTACACAGATGACAATTTACAGGACAATAGGATATTTGAAAGTACAATGCTAATATGATTTTCTTTCAGTCATGAATATTGCACTAGTAGTCAAAGCTGGCTCTAATTGGATTGCATGACATTTATACATCAGGCTGTTAATCAAGGGGAAAAATAGTTGTTTATATGTCGCCTAACTTGCGTTCCAACTCACTGAAAACCTTTGTGCTCACATGATCTACTTCATCTTCCACCTACAGAAACAAAAAACAGCAATAATAAATACCAAATAACAAATAACAAAAACAAATAACAAATAACAAAAAACAGCTATAATAAATAACAAATGACAAAAACAAATAACAAAAAACAGCTATAATAAATAACAAATAACAAAAACAAATAACAAAAAACAGCTATAATAAATAACAAATAACAAAAAAATTCTGTTCATTCAGTATTCCCTCTTTTTCCCCAATTCATTTGAAAGGTATCAGCCGAAAATAAAATATTATTAAGTTCTATTATTGTATTTTCATTGGTATAACATTTCCCAACCACCACTCCTACCATATCATTATGAACTTTCCCTATTCTACTTGCTGTCCTTGGGTTACTTGAAAAGTGTTTTATTGTATAATTATTATGTTTGTATTTTTATTAGTATTATTATCATTTAACCTCTCAGATTCTCAATCTTTTCCTTATCCCTACTTCCTTCCTCCACCTGACACCTTTTATTTCTTCCCCGTTTTCCTCCTCAATTTGGCGATAGACAATTTGTAATTAAAAACCTGCTTTATTGCAGCAACGCCCAGAATACTCCGGTCAGTCAATGTCGACATGCGTTTTTTTCCAAAGCCGAATGGAGAGTTCAAATCAATTTTACAGTGGTGCTTGAGAGTTTGAGAACCCCTTTAGAATGTTCTATATTTCTGCATAAATATGACCTTAAACATCATCAGATGTTCACATAATCTCTAACAGTAGATGAAGAGAAGCCAATAAAAAAAATGAAACAAAAATGTTATACTTGGTCATTTATTTATTGAGGAAAATAAAAATAAATAAAAAATAAAGAGTTTTAGCCCATCCCTCTGTACTGAACAGCTTCAACTCTGGGATGTCGGTGGGTTTCCTCATATGAACTGCTCACTTCAGGTCCTTCCAACAACATTTAGATCTGATTAAGTTCAGAATGTTGACTTGGCCATTTCAAAACATTTACTTTATTCTTCTTTATTCTTCTTTATTATTTGTTACCATTATTTGTTGCAACACTTGTGTGCTTTTCGTCTTGCTCCATGACCCACCTTCTTTTCATATTCAGATCACAGGCAAATGTCCTGAATTCGCTACTATATTTCAGAATGAATTTTTCCATTAACGATGGCAATCCTTCCTGGCCCAGATGTAGCAAACCAGACTCAACCAATGATACTACCACCACCATGTCCCATAGATGGAATGAGGTTCTTATGCTGGAATGCAATGTTTTCCCTTCACCAAACATAACACATGGTGGTGGATGAGGTGGGCTTTCCCCCTCACTGTGTAAAGCACTTTGAGTTCCTTGGAAGAAAAGCGCTATATAAGTTGAATTAATTATTATTATTAATTATTATTATTAATTATTATTATTATTAATATTATTACATCTCATTTAAACTTTCTCATTTGGACCGTCCACAAAACCTTTTTCCATTTGACTTGATGTTACGTCCCCCAGTGTAAGTGTACATGTACTGTAGTTCTGTATTCTCTGTTCTGTGTTCCTGTTCTCTGTGTGTTTGTTTTTGCTCTGTGTGTCTTGTCCCCACAGGTGGCGCATATCAGACCTAATCATCACTTATCAATGACTCCTCCCTTCAATAATCCGCTGCACTTGTCCATCCTCACAGCAATCCCACCATTCCCTTCTGTAATATATCATGTGCCATTTTGTGTTTGCTCTGCTCTCTCTATCTACAGGGTCGTAAGCTCTGTACGTATGTTGGTTACTGTATGGAAGCCGTATTGGACTGTTGCTCTATCAGTGGTGGCACTCTGGGTTGTGTGTGGCAAGCTTTTAGCCTTGGTTGGTTGCGTTAGCTATTGTGATTGTTTTGTTGTGTGAGAGAGGGAGAGCTTTGTTTGTGGTAATTTGTCTTGGTTTTGTCAGTATTGAAGTATTACCAATACCTTTGTTTCTTTTGTTTACACGAGTTGGGGAGTAGTTTAGAGCCGCCCCTGGGGTGTACACTGCACGCAGGGATACTCCTGTGTCTAAACTCACTAGTTATACCTGGCCGGACCACCCCCAGTAAGTTTTAGGGCGCTTCATTCGTGTGCAAGATTAGCTTAAATGTTCGGGATTTAGAGCAGGTTAGGGGTGGGGACATTATATTAAATTATTTGCTTTGGTCCCGTCCCCCCTTCTCCCAACCTATTATTTGTTTACCGTGGCAGATAAAGCCCTTGTTTATACGGAAGAAATTGTGTCTGTGTCCTTATTCACACCCACAACCTTCTGGGGGGGGTCCATACCTCTTTTACTGACCTCCTGGGGTCCTGGAGCAGTGGGGTGTCAGGTCCCCCCTCCTACAGGAGCTAGATTGTAACACTTGATCTTCAACAAACTCCAGACGTGCAGCAATGTTCTTTTTGGAGAGGAGTGTCTTTCTCCTTACAACCCTGACATGCACAGCATTGTTGTTCAGTGTTCTCCTGATGGTAAACTCATGAACATTGACATTAGCCAATATGATAGAGGCCTGTATAGATGCTTGGAAGTTACCTTGGGTTCCTTAATGACCTTGTGGACTATTACCCACCTTGCACTTGGGAGTGATCTGAGAATGTTTTAGGTCATATTTATGCAGAAAACTAAAAAGAAACTTTTAAGCACTACTGTGTATGTGACGTGATGGATACAACAGGTGTGTCTTAATATGTAACCAGCTCTGGCTTTAATGTAATCTATTTCTTATCAGGCAGCACACTCAACCAGGAACTGTCAATCACAATCCTAATGTCAGAAGGAACAGACCTCTAATTTGATTGAGCTCACTGATCCCCAAGTAGCCACAAGATGTTGCTAGAGTCCTTCAAGGCAAGCTACTTCCAATTACTGACACCCCATTCCCAGATTGTGCTTGCTAATTGCATAACCCTCCGTAGAACCCTTGGGCTGATCTAAAAGCTGGGTTCCACTTTCCCTCCCCTTTCTCACCTGTTCTACATCATCCACCTCAGGAACGTAGAACTGCAGCATGTTCTGGATGCCATTCTTTAGGGTGATAGTGGAGCTCGGGCAGCCGGTGCAGGAGCCAACCAGCTTCAATTTCACCGTGCCATTCTCAAAGCCCTTAAAGATGATGTCCCCACCGTCCTCCATTACGGTGGGCCTGTGTGAGGCAGTTTGTCATTACTAATATAAATTATATTCATGATAAGTTATTCACCTGTTATAGTGTTTCCATTACAATGTAACTGAAGCAAAGAAGAGAGAGTAAGACGTAACAAAATAAGTGGTTCATCAATCATTTTTGGACAGGTGGAGTTGCTTGTGCTGACTACAACAAAAATATCCAAAATACCAAAAGCATTTGGCAAATGTTTAACAGGTGCTACAACTGTACTAATGAAGGAAGTGAAAAATGAAGAAAAGGAGGGGTTTGAAGAACGGGATGGCTGTAAGAGACATTGTACAGTCCTTTATTCCTCCTACTTGATATCAACATCACCCCTATCAGACATTTGTGGAACATGTTCATGACTTGATTGCATGGAGAGATTGAGCCAAAAGACTGTGTCATCTTTATCAAGACTGTCAACAAAACGTCCTTAGGACACTCTGAACAAAGTGTTACACATGCATCATGCTGATACTCAGGAAGTGTAATCACATTCGTATATCTAAACCAAAGACTCATAAGATTGATTTTTGGACAACCAGATAAAACCGACCAGTTGTGTTTTTTGATGTCACAGAAGGAAAAACATGATAAATTAAGACATATATGCCTGATGTAGGTGCATGGAATTATAGGCTACAAGAAAACTAGGGATCATACCGTATCATTATAACAATGTCTATACATATTTAATGAACACATTTATGAAACACCCATAGCATTTCTATGGAAACACCTAATATACCTGTGTGCCCTTGGGTGAAAATGTTCACTGATAATCTGGGCCCGTATTCACAAAACCTTTTTATCCTACCACTAGGAGAACTCCTAAACAGCAGTAAAACTTCTGGATAATAGTTTCCTCTAAAAACCAATTCAGAGAGATGCTGAGATCAACTTCTATTAAGGAACTCTTAGAAACACTCATGCTAAGAGAAAGGGCGTGGTTAACCCTGTTGCTATGGATGATGCAATGTTCCATGACCGAGCTTAAGTACTATGCCCGCTGTGATTGGCTGATAGGGGATGTGTGTCTATCATTTTTTAATCACATCATGTTGAGCAAATTGTCAGCATCTTACATGTCTGGCAGCTTGTAAACAATTAGAATCAGTCAGAATGTGGCCCAGAAGTTAATTAACAGCGTGCCAGGGCGGATTGCAGAGGTCTTGAAAAAGAAGGGTCAACACTGCAAATATTCACTCTTTACATAAACTTCATGTAATTGTCAATAAAAGCCTTTGACACTTATGGAATGCTTGCAATTATACTTTAGTGTACCATAGTAACTAGGGCTGGGCGATATTGCTAAAACATGATATTACTGTATTTTTCACATTTTTCGAGGTATTGCGGTATTTGATGGTATTATAGCTTTTAATAAGCTTTCTCAATTCAGATGGTTTTACACTGTTGTGACAAATAAAACTGACAGCAAAAAAAGGAAAATGATTGGTTGAACTTTTATCAAACACTATCAAACAGGAATACTAATAAATAACTTTGAAAACAAAACTCTGTAAACCCAGGGTCTTCATATACAATCTAACCTCATCCCTTTGCGTATTGATTACACAAGATTACACTTTACATTTCCGTGTTACTCGTCCGCCAAATTTAAATTTCTCATGCTATAGAGATGCCATAGGTTTATATTGGGAACAATTACATTTAGGTAACAGCTAACAGTGTACAGTTAAGGTTAGGCAACACTCCAATGTGGTTAAGGTTAGGACAAATGTTAGCTGAATGGATAGATATAATTTCAATGTATGTCTTAAAAAAAAGTTAGGCGTCCTATTACCGTACACACCATTTTGGTGTATCTATAGCACGCACATTTTTTATTTGGCGTCTGTATAGCATGATAAGCACAACATTCTGTCATATTATGTGTAGCAGCTTAAAAGAACATGCAGGATAAATATCACTAATCGTTGGCAATAAGCCAAAAATAAACGAAAATATATTTTGGTTAGGTATTAAGATGTCAAACGTTTTGGATAGTCCAAATCCTATAATTCTTTATATTATTTAAAAGTATGATTACTGAATTAAACTACTTAATTTTCAAGTGTTTTTTCCTTCTGTATGTGGGTCGACTTGACCCACATACAGATCAATGAAACCATGCTGTTTTATACTGAAAACAGCTGCTGGTTAGTTCAC
>JACXGM010002512.1:0-10987 GCA_016801145.1 Umbra pygmaea
ACTAAAGAGCAGGCTGCTAGTCCTCCTCTACCACATAAAGGTACCAGTACCACTAGCAGCACAGAGCCTGTTGATCATGTAGCTTTACTAAAGGGCAGGCTGCTAGCCCTCCTCTACCACATAAAGGTACCAGTACCACTAACAGCACAGAGCCTGTTAATCATGTAGCTTTACTAAAGAGCAGGCTGCTAGTCCTCCTCTACCACATAAAGGTACCAGTACCACTAGCAGCACAGAGCCTGTTGATCATGTAGCTTTACTAAATAGCAGGCTGCTAGTCCTCCTCTACCACATAAAGGTACCAGTACCACTAACAGCACAGAGCCTGTTGATCATGTAGCTTTACTAAAGGGCAGGCTGCTAGCCCTCCCCTACTACAGGAAACACCCACATTAACAATATATTATTAACAGTGCTTGAAGTGGATTCAGGGTTGCACTATCTGCCCTCGAATTTCTGCCTTTATCTATATACTGTATTACAACGTCTACCAGTCCTGCATGTGCCTGGCAAAGGGAATATCTTCAGATGAATCAGTTCATCAATTATTTGATCAGTTAATCAGTTTATTCCCTGGGCATACTGATGACATTTCTGTAAGTTTGTAAACATCATATTCCTTATCTCTAACAGTATGTCACCCCGAAAAATGTCAGGTAATTGGTGAACTGCTATCATCAACAATCCAATCAAATAATATAACTCAATTGTCTCCTGTTTCTTAAATGTACACTATGCAACTTTTATAGTTAAAGCAAAGAAATAAAAATTAGACAATAGTATATCAATATGCTTGTTTACATACAGTAGGATATATATGAACTATGTATTTCTGAATAAAAAACATTTGCAGTTCTGCTAAAAATCACTTATTCAGCTAAATGCTTGCAAATTGTTTTTCAATGTCCCTCTACCGCTTTACAAAATAAACACACATAATTCTGTGAACAAAAGCAATATCCCAGTATCATTTAGACACTAAAAATTAAAATGTGATACTTAATAAGTTTTTCATACCAGTCGATTCCAATTCTAGGAAATAAGGAGAGTACTGGCACCTATTCTTTTCACATCAAGCACTGACCTGGCCAGATGATACACTTTCTTTAAAAAACACACATTACTAAGTTAGTTAAAATGTTGAAGATTAGGATTGCTTTTTTCATAGAAACAGAGCCTGTTAGTCACCTCAGCATAGAAAGGAAATTGTCCAGAATACCCTTGTCAGTACTGGATATATAATCAATGCAAAAATGTTAAGTGAATTAAAGTGCATCGTATCAAACTGAATCTGATTGAATCATTCCATTAATCAAATCAAACATATTGTTCCTGTATCATATTGTACTCTGTGTACCTAGATGCGTATTGAATTGTGCTTGAAATGAGATTCACATCTCTGGAGATCACACTAAAAGAAGCAACTGGCTACTTTGATTTTTTTTTTGAACATTTTACTTTCTTTTTAATTGTCATATCATTGTATTTACGTTTCATGTCATACCCTATTGCAATGACAGCCAACAGCTTTGAGAAATTTGAACATCACCGCCAAGCCACAATTTCATTCCACACAATGACCATCCAACTCGGAAGACACACATTTTAACACACGCTGACTGACCTGAACTCAGTTTCAGAAGTGGCCTACCTGACTGAAGGAGTAACCAGAGTGTAGTGAGACCAGGAAATGCCTGCTTTTATTTTGAGAAATTTATAATAAGGAAATATTTGTGAGACAGATAAGAGAACCAGTGGGGTAGGTGGATGGACATGGAGTGTCTGGGTATTATGGACATTATGCCAGCCATTTCTTACACACCACCAATAGGGTAACATTGATTTAACTCAGTCAAAGTTAAATTTTAAGTTGAATCAGTTGTGTTTGTTTTAGGATAAACATAGAAGAAACACACAACTGCATTGGCGAAGTGCAGGCAAGTGGAGTAGCCTACTTGAGAAAATAAATATGCATACAATTTATTCCCACAACGTTTTCCACAAACATCTTCAGGGTATCAATAGATTTAAAACTGAAAGCTGCCGTAGACTTGGTGACTGTGCACTCACCTCAAAGTGATCCCGGTTCTGAACACTCTTCAGGGCTGCCATCCAGTCCTCCATCTCTTTCCTGTTTTCTGCACAAAGAATCAGCCGACGACAAGGAGTGATGATCTATGTGGAAAGGAAACAAGACTCATATCAGTTTTGTGTTACAGCAGGGAGAGGAGAGAGAGAATGATAGGAGTCATGGACACCTGGGAAGTAAAGGTCACCAACAAGAGTTGGGAATGACAATAGCAAGAAAAGGAAATGGGGGGTGAGATTGGAGAACATCAGTGAGATAATGTCAATGAAAAAGAAACAAAAAAGAGAGGGGACCGAACAAGGTTAGGAAGCAACAAGTGCTCAGAAAGATGAAACCTGTCATTGTAGAGAGAAGGCAGGAGTCAAATGCAGCCTTGTCTGGTTTTCCTTATTTAATTTTAAAAAGCAGGAGTAGCAATCCAGGTATATAAGAGTACTGCGGTATTAAGACAAGAACCGCTATATCTTAACAGTTTTAGCAAACATAAACTGGAGAGGCAACAGACTGGAACCTCTCCCAACCATCAAAGTAAAACAACATACAGCTCTCTCATCAAACCTGGCTCTGTAACAAAGGAACAGCTGTGAGGGTTTAGCCCTAATGAGTGAGCTGTGAGCAGTGGTCAGTAGACAGGGGAACTAGACCGTCTGATTCCTGTCATGTCAGGAGAGGGCGCCCTGGGCTCCAATCTTACGACAAAACCAGTGGTTAAGTAATGCCTTTGTCCAGAAATACAGAAATAGAAAGAAAAACATCCAAGTCACGAATACACATAAAGCTCTAGAAAAAATTTCGAGACCACTGCAAATATTTCTTAAATCAACCCCATTGAAAACCTCTGAAATTAGAGCTGCGCGGTTTGCGGTTACAGCCACAGACTCCGCGGATAAACCGCGGATCGGGCGAATGATGTGACAAAGAATAATATTTTAATTATATTCGGGGGAGTCGTGGTTGAACCAATCAAATATATACATTGTTAAATATTGTTACCAGCAGATGGCGGGCGTGTGCGACTTTGAAAATTGGTCAAAAACGTTGGTGCGGATGGATGGTGGATGGATGATGAGTTTTGCGATGCGGTTGCAGATGAAATAATAGTCCATCCGTGCATCTCTATCTGATGTGTGATCAAGAGGAAGATAGATGGTCAAAAGCCATCATAAAAAGCAGAGCTGCATGAATTGTTGTGCCAGGATGGCATAAAGTCACCCAACATCAATGTGAAAGACTCATGAAAGTCAATTATTATTATACAATTATGAATATTACACCAAATATTGATTTCTGTTGGTGAGTGTAAGAAGATTACTTTTCTCCAGCCCTCTGTAGTCCAATCCTCAAGTTCTTTTGATAACTTCAGTAGGGCTCTTCTTTGCTTCTCATTGACAAATAGCTTTTTTCTAGTTTTATGCAAATTCAGCCCTGCCCCCGATGTGTCCTCGATGTGCACTTTACACCCAGTTGCCATTCGCCATTCTTTTTGTAGGTCACTTCAAATCATCCTACGGAGTGAAATTCAAATGAGTTGGCGGTCATCCCGGTCAATGGAGAATCGTATTTGCCCTCTGCCAGTCTGTAGCTTTGTTGTCCTTAATGTCTGCTGCTTGACCTTGTGCTTATAAACAGTCGTCTGAAATTTAAAGGATGGAAACAACCCGATGCTCACTGTATCCTTCTGCCAGTAAAGCCAACAAATAAATAATAAGGTAATAATAAGTAAAAATCTTTGTCTTTAGTCATCAACCCATCATGAGCTCAACATCCTTGTATTGTAATGGAAAAATGACATATACACAAGGGAGTATTTTGATTTACACTTGAGTTGTCGCTGCTGTCTTCTGTGTGATATAAAAAACTAATATTAAGTGACACTCTTCAGCTTTGCAGGTCCTCCTGGGGGGAGGCTGCATGGCTAACTCTGCCCCCCCCCCACACAGCTGCAGTCTATCGGAACATCAATGCAGGCAAGGGTTCAATTGGGATTTTTTTATGTGGGGGGGCTCCCTAGGGGGGTCCGGGGCATTTTTGAAAAAAATGTTTTTGAAAAATAAACCATTAAATGGCATTTTATGAAAAGTTTTGTGCAAAGAAATGGAGAAATCGAGTCTTACATGATATGTGCAAAACTGCAAGGTTAAGAGCCTATATTTTGCATTGCTGTAGTATCAACATGTATTTAGGGACTGTTTGGTATTTATGGAAGGGACCACCGAAGGAAAATAGGGGAGGGTCATGTCTTTTTATTCATTGTTGATGTTAGGGTCACTTAACATTTTTTTGTCTGGTGGGAGGGTCACCCAACTTTTCAAAGTGGCTTGTTTGGTGCATGTTTTTCCATGTAGGTCTCAGCCTCGGCCCCCCATCGCTAGCAGATAAGTTTGACCCAACAAAAATCGCACCATCCCCCACCAAAATTGACGCTCGTCTGATAAATAATTAAGTTTTGGATAATGTTCAGCTTCGGTAGCTTTACCTGAGGAAGCCTAGTGATGAGTCCATAGCAACCAGTTCATGTGTTGAATCTGTTATTTTCTCAACTGATCTGAGTAGCTATCTTCATTAACTGGCTCTACTGAGCTCAATATTAACAGTTGATACACAAGTTGCACATCGTTTTGAAGCTGAAGTTCCCTTTAACATTGGTGTATTCGATTCAAAATGTTGGTTTTGTGGTGAATGTGACTAAAGTGTAACACAGATAGGATAGATGTCCAACAGTCAATCCCTGTTTTTTCCAGAATCAGATTATTCCATATGCTATAAATTATTGTATAGTTGTCAATATAATGTGCGCATTAATCAACACTGCCTTTGTCTACCCTCTACAGAAGGTGCTGCCAGCCAGTCAGAGGCAGGTACAGTAGTGCAGGACACAGTAAAAGCACTGTAGCAGTCAGCATATAACCAGGATAGAGAGGTAAGGTAAATGAGTAGAAAAGACTGGTCAATACTTATGAAAAGTATGAAACCACTCCTGTGGCACATTATCCAGTTTATGTAGTTATTTTAAACATTGGTTTATTAACCTGCATAATATAATAATCTGCCATTTTAGTGATGCATGATGTAGGCTGTGTGGCTATTTTTACTCTTTATACTAAACTAACATATAGACACCAAATGCAACAATTACAATGACTTCCTACGTAAGTGTTTAAGTAAGGAAATCAATTTAATAAATAAATTAAGATCAATGTATTTAAGGGAATACACATATGCACCATGAAACAGTGGACCTATACTGTAAATATAGAATTTCTGTTGTTATTCAATACATCAATTTGACTGATTTTTACAAACTGGTCTGTAACATTATGGAGGACCAAGTATACTGCTAACCAACCAATAGGCAGAAGTCTTCCCCTTAAGACACAGCCCCTTCTCATTTGCATAATGAGGCAGAAATGCATACAGAAATGTAAATATGACAGGTAGAAATAAATAGCGTTGAAGAAATAAATAGGGTAAAAAATACAAAGGAAGAATAAAACAGACAAAAATATTATAATATACACATAAATACATACATTTAAAAAATAAGTCATAAATAAATAAAGTTGAAGATTATAACGGACAATAAATAAATAAGGTAATTATTACAAAGGTGAATAAATAAAGAAGCAAATTAAAAGAGATATATACATTAATGTCTCACTGTATAATTTAATTACTACCTAAAATTATTTATTTACTGTATCTATTGAGCAATTAATTGTATGCTTATTTATTTTTTGAGCATTTATTTATTTATATATTTATTTCTTATTTTGTCAGACTTTGTCCTCCATAGTAACATCAGTGACATTTTTGCAATATGCTTTGAATTTGCCTCAGTCAATTGACTGATGTCTTTATATGAACTGTAACACAGTAACTACTCTGAAATTGTTTTCATAGTTTTGTTCAGTGTAGTTTTGGGCAAAATAGCTTGGCATAGTTGTTCAATTAATTAGATACACAATGTCAAAAAACAATCTGGTATTGGAAGATGAGGACTGCAGGCACTGATCATATCTTAATAATTACATACTTTACTACTATAAATATGAATATATTTAAAATGGGGGGCCCAGACATATGTATATGTATATATGTGTCTATATGTATAGGGGTTGGTAAAAGCTTACAAGTCTGACTACCGAACCACTGAGCAATCTGGGCCTGTATTTATCAAGCTTCTTAGAATTACTCTTAAGAACACTGCTAAGACTTGACTTAAGAGTAAGAAAATTCTTGGCTCAAAGCTGCGCTTAAAAGTTAGTTATCAAACATCTCAGTCCTACTTTTAGTGAAGTGTAGGACTAAATCTTAAGTGTCAGTCTTAGAGCTGATTCACGATACTTTGCTGTGCCGCAAATGGGATTTTGGATGACGACATAGGCAAGAACCAATCACTGAATAGATGTACTTAAGAATATTCTCAGATAAATTCACATTCAATGGTGACATTCATAAGAAGAGTTGACATTCAACAAACATTTGACAACAAAGAATTTTCAAAAGAATCCATTATGATATACACATTGTAAATTAAAGATCAAAAAAGATTTCCAACACGTTTTCCACTATTTCTTAATTAAATATTTCAAACGAGTGTGCTGTTAACTGACCTGCCTATATATAGCCTAGAGTTAATGATGTAATCATAGCCATCATGGATTCCAAATGATAACCGAACTGGAGGAGAGAATAACAAACACTGCTTGCTATAGTTTAATTTCTGAGTGGAGAAGATGGAATCTGCGCTTCCACTGGCCAATCCCTCTCCACCACACTTCGTGTGATACGATGTGCCCTGTGAAGGTATATATTATATAGACTATATTAGGATACAGTGTTCTATTAATAAACTATGAAACAATTGTGTATAAATAGCTTACAAAAAGGCTACCTGTTGTAGTTCATTTGGGCTTCTGTCAGTGGCATATGGAAAGGGGTAAGCAGCCACGAGCAGGTATCCTTCGGCGGCAGAAAGTGCCTTTCAAACAGCTGCTTCGGGCCACTTTCATTCAATATCGCACGTCATGGGTAGACCCAGGCCATTTGAGTACCACATCCAAAATGTTGTAGTCTGCATCAAACTCAACTTGTGCGTTGATGCTGTGCTAACTCTTCTTATTCATATAAACATTCTCGTTAACGCTGGGAGCAAGGATCTTTACATAAGTGCCATCCATTGCGCCTACTATTGGGAAGCTGGCTATTTGCATGAATTGTGTTTGCTTCTGTTGGATTATGCGGGGTGTTGTTGGGAAGTCAGTGAAACGCATGACAATGTGTTGAGCTGTAAGTGCAGTAATTGTTTCCATTACAATTCGGCTTATTGATGGTTGTGATGGGCCAAATCATCAGCATTGCGTTGCAAACAAAGCATAATCACCACCTTCAATTCATCTGAAAATGAATTGCTCCATAAATGTCACTGGTGAAATGATGTTCCTCATTCAGTAGCTGACGAAGATGATGCCTGCTCTGTCCAAACAATACCGTTTTTAATTCATTAAGCGGCGTCAAACAATTAAAAAAAAACATTCTTCCTCTCCTAAAAGATTTGCGCACGTCTGTCTACGCCATCACAAGCCCCTACTGGCAGCTCTTAACCACTTGAGAGACCTCTCGAGCGGTCTTAAATAGCTGGGAGTGTAAGAGTGATTCTTAGCTTTGAGAAATTTGATAACTTGCTTTTACACTTAAGTTTGAGAGTAGGAGTAAATTTTGTCAATTCTCAGCACTTAAGACTAAAATGGCACTTTGAGAAGCTTGATAAATACGGGTCCTGAACTCGTGTCACCTTTAAGCAGTTTGTTTATTCTAGCCTACTCATAAGTAATTGGTCTGATCAACTTAACACAGCCTGACTGAATTTTATTACTTTAATGAAAACTTGTTAAATTGGTGCTTTTTTAAATAAATACTGTGTTACAGGAGACTAAACTAGGCCCAAGTTCAGAACATATTAGATTATAAATGGTTTTGTGGCAACATTGGGAAATGGAAATAATGGATACTTGGAAAGGATGTGTGTGTGTGTCAATGCATGCATGCATGCGTGCACGTGTAGGGTGCCCTTTTTAACTTGAGCCCCTGCCCCCCAAAATGTCTGTTTCTGGCCCTGGTTATTACCCAGTGTGCTTTGTTGAATGGTCTCATTGATTAATTGTTTTATTTCATGTGAATACTAGTTTACTAGAGGAGTAACTTAGTATTTGAAGTGATGCAGGAAGTGTGCATTTAGTTTCTATGCTTATTCATACCTGCCAACCTGCACGCATTTTGCGTACCATTTACACAATTTCAAGTCAAAGTACGCTGGCATGAAATACTACTCATAAATATGCAAAAATTGTATTTGCCAGTGTTTTTTTAATTCACTCCATTATTACTAGTGCTGAGCCATTTACAGGATTCGGGCGAAACAAAAAACTCATGCACCTGCTTCTCCCGTTGGTCTCTATCTAGTAATTTTGATACAGCTGCTGGATTCACTCATGGCAGCTCCACCTCGTCCGTTGACAATGACCCACCACTGATGCGTTAGGAAACTGGTAGGGAAATTGACCAAACTGTTTGCCAATACATGTTTGAAAAGGGGCTACTCAAGCACATAGCTAACCAACACTGTCATAGTTTGCTAGCTTTTCTGCTGACATCTTAACAAGGTAGCTAGGTAGCTACAGTAACTAATGTTAATAATGCAGGTAGGTTAGCTACATAGCACTTGTGCAGCTAACTAACTTCACAGCTTTTATTCAACTAGCTGTAGCTTAAAAAAGACACAAATAGCTATAGTTGTTAAATGCATAGTCCTATTTAGTGCTTGCACACTTGTGGGATTCATGTGACAGCACGTTATGTACAGCAATGTTTCACGTTAGTGCAGCAAGCCTTAGCTGATAGAAGGAGGTGCTGGTGATGTTGGATGAGGAGGCAGACTTACTATTTAATACAAATATAATTGCAGGATTGACTATAATGCACACCCAGCCCTTCTTTTTAGATTGCAAACGTCATGGGGGAAAAAACTACATGAACTAGAGACTACCACAGCATCTATCCCAATAATTGGAAATGTTTGAATTGGAGTGCCCTACCCTCTAGTAATATTAATAATAGCAGTGTGCATATGTTATAAGTGTGCATATGTTGTTTTTTGTGAGCTTATTGAGATGGTGGAATGCCCACTTCCCAAATGCAGTGCACCGCTGTGAAACGCTGTGTCATGCTGTGTCCGTGGTGAAGTGGTACTCATAAACATTTCTGGTTGGCAGGTATGCTTCCTGTGTTTCCAACAACAATGTTAGTGAGTAAATCTACTGAAATGGCTACCAACTTGTTGGAGTGTGATGTGTAAGATGAGAAAGCAAAGATTAATTAATGATTGTAAAAAAAACTCTGGCTATCTGTACATCGTTGCCAAGGGGAAACTAGTACAGAAGGCATCAATAAATTGTTGGGAAGGGTCATGCCTCTTTTCCCAATCATTTTGGAGGGTCATAGAAAAATGTCTGGCGAAGGGAGGGTCAGGTCTATTTTGACTAAAGATCTCAAAACATCACCGGTAGCCCCTTAAATAATTAAAGAACAGTCCCTTAGGGCTCAAAGTTTGGCCTTTGGCGTTATGCTGTGTGGCCTTTGTTTGAACCATGCGTTCAACACAGGGGATGTTATTTTTCTTTAATCGAAATACATGTATTGCAACGGCCTTAGAACCAAGCATGTGCACAAATTTTAGCTAGCATCTGAGGATGGGTACATGGTGGCCATAAAGGGATGGACATGGGTAGAAACAATGCTCAGGTAAGCCGTGGCATTTAAATGATGCCCAATTGGTACTAAGGGGCCTAAAGTGTGCCAAGAAAACATCCCCCAAACCATTACACAACCACCACCAGCCTGTACAGTGGTAACAAGGCATGATGGATCCATGTTCTCATTCTGTTAACGCCAAATTCTGACTGCACCATCTGAATGTCAACAGAAATCGAGACTCATCAGACCAGGCAACATTTTTCCAGTCTTCAACTGTCCAATTTTGGTGTGATCTTGCAAATTGTAGCCTCTTTTTCCTATTTGTAGTGGAGATGAGTGGGAGCCGGTGGGGTCTTCTGCTGTTGTAGCCCATCCGCCTCAAGGTTGCGTGTGTTGTGGCTTCACAAATGCTTTGCTGCATACCTTGATTGTAACAAGTGGTTATTTCAGTCAAAGTTGCCCTTCTATCAGCTTGAAGCAGTCAGCCCATTCTCCTCTGACATCTAGCATCAACAAGGTTTTTTCGCCCACAGGACTGCCGAATACTGGATGTTTTTCCCTTTTCACACCATTCTTTGTAAACTCTAGAAATGGTTGTTCGTGAAAATCCCAGTAACTGAGCAGATTGTGAAATACTCAGTCTGGCCCGTCTGGCACCAACAACCATGCCACGCTCAAAATTGCTTAAATCACCTTTCTTTTCCATTCTGACATTCAGTTTGGAGTTCAGGAGATTGTCTTGACCAGGGCCACACCCCTTAATGCATTGAAGCAACTGCCATGTGATTGGTTGAGTAGATCATTGCATTAAGGAGAAATTGAATGGCTGTTCCTAATAATTCTTTAGGTGAGTTTATATATGTATATATATGTGTGTGTGTGTGTGTGTGTGTCATATATATATATATATATATATATATATATATATATATATATATATATATATATATATATATATATTACATACATGCACTGACGGTCAAATTTTATTGTTAATTTTGGGTATGTTATGCAGTTTCCACAGAGCAGACATCAGCTTGCAATCCATTCTTTCCTACACAGCTGCTTCACAAAAGGGCTCCTGTTCCCAGATGGATAAAAATAGTTGCACATCTTTCTGCCAAAGAATAGCATTCATGCAGACAG
>JACXGM010002512.1:11087-27219 GCA_016801145.1 Umbra pygmaea
ACACACACACACACACACACACACACACACACACACACACACACACACACACACACACACACACACACACACACACACACACACACACACACACACACACACACACACACACACACACACGTCTTGGCAAAAGAAACAGTTAAAAAAATTCCAAGCTCCTTACGTATAATTAGGCTGATTTAACAAATTGACAAAATAGAAACCTATAATTAACTTCTTACTGGCAGCCCAATAGTAAGTTATTTGCCATTTTGGTTAATACTGTGGTTTGCATCTCCGAATTCCCTATAATGTGATATAGGGATTGAGAAATGTTATACCACTGACAAAGCACTATGCCATGACAATTTTATTGAGTGGGTAATGCAATTCCATTTGATTAATTTTGAAATGATAATAGGGTCATTACATTACCTATTACGTTTTGTGAGCTTAGCATCATTTTCGTGGAAAAGAATTCAGATGGCCCTTTAAATAATCAAAAAAGGCATGGTCCTTATGCTTGTCTACTTAAAACGTATGTGTAAATATGTTTGTCGAAATCTCCGAAATAGTTAAAAATAAGTGTTTTCCTGAGTTTCACCAAAATATTTAACCAGAATTTCTCCAGATGTTTTTCTTCTACTTTTTGGTGTGTATAATACCGAGTATAATGGGCTCAGTGCTGCCACCCAAAACAAGTGATACCCTGACCTATTTCGGTGCAACGCTGAAAAACACTTATTTTTAACTACATTGGAGATATAAAAACATATACACAGCGTTCCAAATTATTATGCAAATTACATTTTATACAGATTTTCCTAAATAGTCAATGCAAATGAAAGTCAGTATAATTCACCAACTATTTGGTCAAATTAAATTATAAGTTACCAACTATTTGGTCAAGTTTCAAACCACCCAATGAAAACAGTATTTTTTTCAAAAATAAAAAACTTGTACTGTTCCAAATTATTATGTACAACAGAGTTTCAAAACATTTTATAGGTTGTAAAGAACTGAAAATGGTCATTTGTTGAATTTGCGGCATTAGGAGGTCATATATACTGAAATCAAAAGCTATTTCAATCAAACACATCTTAATAGGGAAAGTTACTGTTCATGTTAACATAGGACCCCTTCTTTGATATCACCTTCACAATTCTTGCATCCATTGAACTTTATGGAGAGT
Organism: Umbra pygmaea; assembly: GCA_016801145.1. Classification (NCBI taxonomy): domain Eukaryota; kingdom Metazoa; phylum Chordata; class Actinopteri; order Esociformes; family Umbridae; genus Umbra; species Umbra pygmaea. The sequence continues at coordinate 12,259 of JACXGM010002512.1, forward strand.
CACTGCTTGAATTTCTTTGCAGGATGTCAGAGAAGCCTACCATAGCTGCTGTTTTGATGCAAACTGCCTCCCACGCTCATAGATCTTTTGCTTGAGGATGCTCCAAAGGTTCTCAATAGGGTTGAGGTCAGGGGAGGATGGGGGCCACACCATGAGTTTCTCTCCTTTTATGCCCATAGCAGCCAATGTCACAGAGGTATTCTTTGCAGCATGAGATGGTGCATTGTCATGCATGAAGATGATTTTGCTACAGAGGGCACAGTTCTTTTTGTACCATGGAAGAAAGTGGTCAGTCAGAAACTCTACATAATTTGCAGAGGTCATTTACACACCTCCAGGGACCCTAAAGGGGCCTACCAGCTCGCTCACTAAGATTCCGGCCCAAACCATGACTCTGCCACCTCCTTGCTGATGTTGCAGCCTTATTGGGACATGTTGGCCATCAACCAACCATCCACTACTCTATCCATCTGGACCATCCGGGGTTGCACAGCACTCATCAGTAAACAAGACTGTTTGAAAATTAGTCTTTGCACTGCAACCCTTTCTGCTTGTGAGCATTGGTTAGTGGTGGCCAAATAGTGGGTTTATCCACAACTGCAAGCTTCTGTAGGATCCTACACCTTGAGGTTTGAGCACCATCAGCGTCAAATACCTGATTGCTGCTTTGTAATGACATTTGAGCAGCTGCTCTCTTAATCCAATGAATTTGTCTGACAGTAACCTTCCGCATTATGCATTTATCTGGACGAACCAATCTGTGCACGAAATCAGCCACAAATCTCTTCACAGTACGATGATCACGCTTATGTTTTCGTGAAATATCTAATGTTTTCTGACTTGCCTAAGACATTGCACTATTTGACGCTTTTCCATAGCAGAGAGATCCTTTTTTTCCCATATTGCTTGAAACCTTTGGCCTGCTTAATAATGTGGAACATCCTTCTTAAGTAGTTTTCCTTTCATTAGGCTCACCTGGCAAACTAATTGTCCCAGGTGTCTGAGATTGATTTCAGTGATCCAAAGAGACAATACCATCCATGGGCCCTATTTTAACAATCTGAAACACATGTATCAAACGCGAAATGCAAACGACATTGTGGGAGGGTCCCAGGCGCTGTTGCTATTTTACCGGCAGGATAAATGACTCTTGCACCCGACGCAAATCTAAAATGGGTAGGTCTGAGGTAGCTATATAATTCATAGGTGTGGTTTGGGCGTAACGTGCAATGAACCAATCAGAGCGTCATCTCACATTCCCTTTAAGAGCAGAAGCGCTTGTTCCATAGCGGATTGCTATTATAACGGTGGATTGCTTTGATTTGTATTTCTTACAAAATGTAAATAAAGAAATGTAACAAAACATACTTTCCGATGTTTTGGGCTCACGCTCACTGAATCACGAGGTTATGAATGCATGGTAATATTTTTGCAATGTAGTTTAACATTAGTCCAAGATTACTTTGCTTGTCTCAATCTGCTGTCAAATAAGCTCTCCTTTCCTGTTCTGCTGCAGAGTTTGCCATAAATGAGTCGTGGCTTGTGCCAGGGAAATTCGCAAAGACATGGGTGATTTTACTAATAGCATCACAACTGACTTGTATGTTGATTGAATGGGTTCTCTTGCAGTTGATGTATATCAGTTTGAATAATTCATTCTGAATAATTCGGGTAAATGTGTACACTAGATGTATGCCTATTTTTTTACATCTTTGGACATCACAATGATTTACCTCATCATTGAGGTAAAATGTTCCTTCTAATTATGTATTGCAATAATAGGAACTGCTGCATGTGTAGACGAGAGGAGCAAAGTGTATGCGCGTTGTGCACATGCTATATTATGGCCAAGCATGCGCCCTTAAAATAGCATCTGAATAAGACACCACTGACTTTTAACCAGGTTTTTGCTGGTCAGTGGCGGAATTGTTTTCGAGAACTGCAAGATAGCACCAGGGAACGTTTGCACCAGAACACGCCTCTTCTTTTCGCTGAACCACCCAACAAACGCAAGTTCATTCCCTAATTTACCGACATGCGTCTGTGGAGGGAAAAGTCCCCTATGCGTTGGGTGCAGGGTATCTTGCAGGGTTAATTAGTCAAGGCGGCCGCCCAGACAAGAACGCCTTGCTGCCTTAACTAGGTATATCCGAAAATAGAAAATAGAAAAGTGATATGTGATTTTCCAGAGCCATATATACAGTAGAGAGAGTATGGCCAACTATGGAATCGGTGTTCTGAGCTATCCCGTTTTGCGATTGGTTCCGAGGTGGTCACGTGTTTCGTGGACTCCATGTTTGAGCCCAACATTCAGCTGATTCCCATTGACATAGTACAGGGAATACTGGTAAAATGTAATAAATTATTTTAAAAATGACATAAATCACTGAAAAAATGCTCAACACTTGTGCGTTTGGCTGCAATGAAAGACCGGGAAGCGGGGAAAAAAATTCACAAGTTCCCCCGTGAACCAGAAAGGCAAAAAGTGAGGGAGCTGTATGTGAAATGAATGTGTTTTTATAGGCTACACAATTGGGAAGGGTTTATCGATGTCTGTTAATAACAATAAAAGTCTAACAATGCAGTACATTACATTGCAGCACTAGTTACAGTTACAGATTTCGCCATTGAGTAAGTTTAACCTATCATGAACTACGAAAAGTTACATCAGGACTCTGGAGACTGAAGAGAAAAAGGTAAACACTGCTCAGAGACTTATTAGGCGACGTGGTCACTCACTACAATGAGCGTTTTTAGGGGCCCATTTACAATATAGAAGGTAAATATGCACTGGAATATTTCCGTAAGGGCCTTTTACATATTGACAACGCTGATAATAACATGTATGTGCATGTTTATAGTGTAAAGAAGCGATTTATTTCAAGATAGTATTTTCACCCCATAGGGTTACACTGTAGAGTCATCTGACGTTGGTCTCCAATATGGCGCCCAGAATTTGAGTTGGCCAAACTCTCTATATACAGTGAACCCTCATTTTTCGCTGGTGTTAAGTTCCAAAAAGAACCCGTGATAGGCGAAATCCGTGAAGTAGTAACCTTTATTTTTTTTACAATTATTATACAATGAAATACTCTATAATACATTGAAACCAAAGAACAAATCCTTTTTACAGGCCCAAGCATTTGTTTAAATAAACAGTGAACGTGGGCAGCATAGCACAATTCAATATTATTCACTATTATTCACCCCTCCCGGACAACAATCGGCTGAACTTAAAACATTTTCTGGGGGAAACCCTGGTCGGGTGCAAGATAGGAATGATACATGTGTTGATGTAAAAAGTCAATTGCTCTGGGTGTAAGATAGGGCCCCGTGAATTTGATTTTTAAAAAAAATATTTAATGTTTATGACACTTAATACCAATTTGCATAATAATTTGGAACGTGGTGTACACACATCTAAGTTTTGTAAGTAGACAATCAAAACATTATAGCCATGCCTTTGTTGACAAGAAAAATGTTTATTTAGAAGGGTCGTCTGAATTCTCATCCATGAAAATTATGCTAAACGTAATAGGTAATTTAATCACGCTATTATCATTTTGATAAGAAGCATCATTTTAATATGAAGCTACAATTCCATGGGAGCTGATTTGATATCACCATCAGGGTTATGTACACAGTAATGATAACCCCCATAACTTCCCTTTGGAGATAGAATGGGCGAGTGCCAAGTACTCAGCATTTGGTGAGCAGTGACATCCCAAATTTATACCGGAGAAGATTTGATTCTGACAGAAAGTAGTGAGTCCTGCTGGTTGTATACATTCTGATTTAATTGCGGGGGTGAGCAATGTCTCTGAAAAACCATTACAGTGTGTGATGTCCCACTGGAAGGATGTCCTTGCTCTACATTTGCTATAAATATACAGTCGTTGTCAAATGTAAATGTTTTAGGTATATATTGAATTTACATTAATTCTGAACCACCACAAATAGATTTTTTGGGGAAAAAAAAATACGTTTTGGAATATTGCATTGTATGACTTCGACAATCGACTAGTGTGGACTATGGCGTTATATATGTGCCTCATTCCTGAGTAATTGTAAGTTTTGAGCACAGAGAACTTTATTTTGCAAGCACATTACATTATATTCTCACGCAGTTTACTCAGTTGCTCTCTCATGTCTTTCAGTGTGTTGTGATGGTCAAGAGAGTGGCAGACTTGACCGGAGCGCAACATTGTCTGCCTGCACGCAGAGAACGAGTTTGAGAGAGAGCACCTGAGTAAACTGCATGAGAATATAGTGTAATGTGCTTGCAAAATATAGTTCTGTTTTGAAATCGCCCAAAATTATCCTTTAACAGTCTTCTTCATTGGGTTAATGGCAGATCGCAACCAACTTAAGGTGCATATACCGCCACCAACTGTACCGGAGTGTGAGGCCGGTCACGGCCCACCCAATTCAACACCACCCACCTAACCCTACCACTCTAGAAATTAAAATACAGCCCACTACCCACCCCTTACTCCACTACCTACCCTCCCCCTTCCCCTTCCCTTTCATCAGCTCGTGAACCATCTCCCCCGTGACGTCAGTAATACCCATAAACTCTCTAGCAGCACCCACCACAACATCAATCCTAGCATTCCTTCCCTTGACTACAGATATTCACCACACTACACAGAAATGCCAAAAACTCAACCCTGCCCACCACCAATGAATCCTTACCAACCACACTCATGCTTACACGTCTCAGACAACACCTCACTGTGAACACCCATACCTTCCTCCGACACCGGCCCTAGAGCCTGCTCCTTCTCCACCTGCACACCTACCCCTAGTCCCCCTACTCTCCGCACTGCTTCCGCATACATGACCTTATCCACCACCTTAACCCGCTGTGCCTCCGTTGCCCTATTCTGAACCACACACCCTTCAAACACAGCACTGTGCTCCCCACCACAATTACAGCACCTCACCTTGTCCCCTACCCCACACTTACCATACTCATGCGCACCCCCACACCTACCACTGCCCTCTACACACCGCCACCACATGCCCCATATGCTGACACTGAAAACCCTACTCAGCAACAGCCCTCCAAACTCCAACAACACAGTGGGACTCACCTTCTCTAACCCCAGTGCCCTACTGCCCATCCGTCTCGCCCCCTGACACCACTTCTTTAAGCTCCTCCATAAACAGATCCTCCAGAACACCCGTGATCACCCCTCTCACCTTCGCCGCACTACCAGGCTTCGAACATTTCACCTTAACCCCATTCAACACATCCAACTTCAGCAACTTATCCCTCAGAGCCACACTAACCACCACAATAAGAACCCTCCCACCACTCAAACACCTAGCATCCACCACCCTCCCAACCTGTTCCCTAATTGCCGCAGTGACACTGGGTGTAACAGCTTACCTGTCGGGGCCGAAAACTCCACAATCACCTTATACCCCAGATCCCCACCACTAGGTGCCGGCCCTTCACCCTCTCCCGAACTACTCTCACCGCCCTCTTTCTTCCGTGCCCGCTTCTTCTTCCTCTTAACATACAGTGCTTCCTCAAACCCTACCGCCACTCCAGCTACACCCACACTCCCATCCGAAATCCCTTCCATGCCGACCTCACCCCCGGCACAGCCGTCGTGACCCACCACCAGCATGGTAGTCCTCCTTGTCTCCCTTTCCAGTGCCAGTCTATCCAGCTCAATCATCTCCGCCAACTCCTGCTCGAACTCCGCCGGAGTGGAACCCCACGAGGACGCCATGCCGATTCAAACTACCAGCCCACCGATCCTCCTTTAAAAGTCTTTGTGAACTACAGACCAGACCAAAGCAGAAATCTTGGTTACTGGTCAGGTGACTTAAAGCTACATTGTGTTTTTTTAGTTGACTCTTAGCAAAAATCCCTGTGTTCTTTCAAAAATATGTGCTCATTCATTAGAAATTTCTTGCACCAATTAATCAAGGCATTATTGTAAGCGTAGAATCTCCCATTCAGAATACATACGAGCGATTTGCTTAAATTGCGGCAGCCATGTTACGCCTCCATCTTTAAATTACATTAGCCAAAGACGGACATACCTGGAAATTCAAGCTCTGTCTTTCGGGCTTTCACACTCAGTGTCACCGTGACGAATGCCAGGGAGAGATTACTCACGACTGCCGGCAGATTTGAAAGCCTGATGAAGATGATTACGCCTATTCTCCTGGACCTAGCTATACAGTTGTTATATTATGCTGGCTACACGAACTCGGATATTCCGTTTCAAAATAATAGCCATCACAATAATTCATCACAATAATCATTGTTAATTCATTGCATAGGGTTCATGTTCATGTGTTGCTACAATTAGTCTTTTGTTGGATAAAACAGACTCTAGAGAATGTTTTTCAAATATAATTGGGTTTTCACATGAGACACTGACAATATATTCAATTAAATTGTGAGTAGAACATATTTGGTACTGTTTTTAATAAAACATGTCAAATTATTTTTTTTGCTATCACATGCTCTTATTGTTTCTTTACACACAATACAATTGCATTTCATTAAAATACTCTAGCTATATAATAAATTAACAATGATTATTGCAATGAATTAAAACAATCTGAGTTCGCGTTGCTGGCATAATATCGGGAGGGGCTAGAACGTAACATTCAGTTGGTTGTCATATTCAATTTCACCACTAGATGGGAGCAATTCTAGCTTTAACTAACAGATATCAGTGAGTTTGTGCTGAATACCTACTGTACATGTCCCAGCATCTGGAGCAGATTTTTTTGTTTTGTAAATATCAACTTGTCTTATATTTTAGCTTTTACCCTGTTTTTCATCCAAATATTGTGAAATCCAACTTTAAGGCTAAGTAATTTTAAGCTCTACTCCCACAAGGAATTGCTAGAGGGAAGTAACACTAGCGAAAACATTGGGAAATATTTAGGATCCACATTAAATTTTAACTTGTTCATCAGATATTTAGCATTAATTGGCAGAGTTTTGTTAAAGAGGCAAACCTTGGCATGACACACTGTTAATTATTCAGCAGATGAACAAACACTTCCTTTTTTCACACTTTCATTGCTTCTCAACAACCCATGGACCTAAACTCTCAGATAACAATGTTATCACAAACTTTTTATCTCCACAGCCTTAGCTAAAGGAGCGGCACTTACAAGATAAATGTGGGGAGTGCCCTTAGTCCAAGGATTAGAGGCAAATGGAGAGTTATTCAATTTATTCAAATGACATAAAAAATTGGCCTACAACACTGACTCAAGCAACACGCTCATCATTAACCCCAGGTATTCGAATCCTTGTCGTTGACGAAAAAAATAATAATAATAGTACCCGGAGGACCAGCAGAGGACTAGGAAGATGGGGTGGAATGTCGGACAGGGCATTCATCACACTCGGGGACTCCTTGTGCTACATCATGCTGGGGAATGTGGTCTCATCCGGCGTTAGTGTGACAGCACATATGTACACGCCGGCAAAAAGTGTGATAGCACAATGGCTTGTGCAATCGAAGGAAAGTTTTACATTTCCATACCAAATAATTTTCTATACTTACTAGAGTCCTTACGTACAGATCAGGCATTACAAAGCAGAAACTTACACACAAGAAAACCACACACTGTCTCATGCACACAACACCTCCAGCACATTCTACAGCAAACTCTAAACAATTTCATGACAGAGGAAGGATGGATGGACAGACACCCACACACAAACACACGCAAGACATTAACAACATGGAGAAACACACACGTCTCTGTGCTTTACCAACCCACTTTCATTCCTGACATTCTTAAGCCTCCAGTATGAATTCCAGCTAAATTCAGCTCCTGTGGTTCTTGTTCTGCAATCTCCTCCAGACTGACTGACTAGCTCAGCCAGCTGTTTTCTCCCACTCCCCTTCTAAAGAGCCTTTCTGGCCTAGGCTTGCCAGGGTTCTCTTGTCAGCTGAAATTTCTCCTACCTTATCTAAAGGCTGTCGGAGGTAGTCGTTTTCTCCTGAGTCCTGACAGAGCTGTATCTGTTGCTGCGTGGCTTTTTGTAACCGTGTTTTCCGTAGTCCAATGGTTCTAGTAAGAATAATGAAATATTTTCCCTGCTTTGTTTCGGTCCCAGTACATTTCCAGTGGACTGTTTCCCTTTTAACCCCAGCTGAGCTGTTACCTCGGCTAGCCTAGCTTTAAGCAGTGCTGTGAAAAAAGCCAACACGCCTCTCTCCTTGAGTCACAAACTTCCTGTAGTCACGGTGACCTAATACAGGGGGCTGGATCTATGGAAGTGGGGGCCTCTTTACTGGCTGTCTGGAACTGAATGAACCTCCCTCCCCTGTGCTCAGACCTGGGTCCAACTACTAGATGAAATCTTTCAAACAGCTATAGCATGCCTGGATGGAAGGAGGTTTGGCAACTGTTCCATACCATTTCACCAGCCAGGTTCAACCAATTAGAACTGGAATCATTTAAATGACTACAAAGAACACTAAAAGGCAGGTGTGCCTGGAGCTTGGGCAGACACTGAGGAGAGCTGCACTTCAGTGAGCATGAGGCAATAATAGGAACATGAAGAATTCATCTCAGTTTTTTTACATTCCACACAAAATATGTTTTACACAATGTAGACTCATTCTTAAACAGCAAAAATTACATCGCCTGCACATTGTAGACACACAAAATCATATAGTACTGTACAAGTTGCCACTCCCTGATACTCACTGACTAACAGATATACACCTGATAGTTATATCTAAATGAGTCCAAAGGAAGGATACAATTACACTTCAAAGCTAGTCTCTGATCTTGCATTCAGCAAAACAAAATCCCTGTCCCAGAGGACATGTGCTGAAATGTTATTCATGTTCAGGAAATATCATCATGGTACACAGTGTACAAAGGTCAAGACGGGGTTTGTGCTAAGGTTTGGTTGTCTGACCCCTGCAAGACCACAAGATAAATGTTTTTTTTAACCCAGGGCTGACACAAGGCTGACGGCAGCTGGGAGACTGAAAGGTATAAGAAAGAAAACAGGCAGGAAAATAGAGCAAGTAACTTCAATGTATAAGTGCTAATGTATTTTGTAGTGTTCAGCTATATGACATCACGGGGGGCTCGAGACATACACATAGACAAGAACCGCAAGCAAAAAACAAAAAAACTCACAGTAAAACTATTGTTGACGTTCTTTGTGCTAGACTCAGCCACGCTCGCATCCGTCAAATCGACCTCATCGAAGATAATAGACTGAAAAAAATAGGAAAGACTGTTACATCACACGACTGTTAGATCTAAAACAAAGACTGAATACTGTCTTACTGCTGACATCTTTTTTATCATGACTCAAAAGTAATGTGCTCTTTAGAGCAATTATTGTCGCTGACCCTGGCAAGTACAGCCTGGGCTTACAGCGTCGGCATGGATTTCTTTTTTAATTTAATTTTTCCCTTCATAATAAGCAACACCAACCTTTGCGGTCTGGGCGTAGTACAGAGTCCTCCCACGCAGTTTGAAATAACGTCTCTTCCAGCGCTGGAACGAGTTGGTCTGCTTCATCAACTTGCCCTCTTTCAGGATTGTCTGCACAACAAAATCAGAGATGTGACAAGTCAAGTGACATTCCCACACACACACAGGACTATCAATGTGCATTATCAAAACATCAACCCTATGACTATATAAATAGGTAATTATATTATAACATTGCGAACCCCACAACTTTGTCTAAGGAATGGCCAGGAAATCAAGCGTATATTCCCCTTAAAGCTGCCCCAACAAAGCCAGGCATTCATAATGACTGAACCATGTTTTTCCAAACAGCCTAGCTATAAAAAAAATCCACAACACCGAGCAGCCTGTTACCACCAAAACATAAAATAAAGATCTGAGCAACATGTCTCTGTCTGAAAACATAGCCAAGCATAGATCCTCTAGAGAAATACATGTGGGTAACATTTGGTTGATTAATATACACTGCTCAAAATAATTAAGGGAACACGCAATCATCACAGTATAACACCAAGTCAATCAAACTTCAGGGACACAAATCTGTCCAGTTAGAAAGCATGAAAGACTGTGAACCAATGTTACCCATTTTGGTGCAAACTAAAGTGGCAACAGGTACACTGTAGATGCAACAGCAAGCCAACCCCCAAAAAGGGAATGGTTTTGCAGGTGGTGGCCACAGCCAATTGCTCTCTCCTCATACATCCTTACTGATTCTTCTTCGTTTTGTGTTATGCTAGTGTTCTTGTCACTACTGGTAGCATCTGTGCTCACAGCCCAGCACCATGCAGCTCGATTGGCATTTGACAGAGAACACCTGAATTGGCAGGTTTGCCATTGGCACCCTATTCTCTTCACAGATGAGAGCAGGTTCACACCGAGCACACGTGAAGGTTTCTGGAGACACTGTGGTGAACGCTATGCTGCCTGCAACATCTTCCAGCCTGACCGGTGTGGTGGTGGATCAATGATGGTCTGGGAAGGCATATCCTTAGAGGGTCGCACAGACCTCCACATGCTAGACAAAAGTACAGATTGCTGTTAGATACTGGGATGAATTCTCAGATCCATCCTCAGACCTTACGCTGGGCCCTGGGTTTGTCCTGGTGCAGGACAATGCCTGGCCTCATGTGGACAGTGTGTAGGCAGTTCTTAAATGATGAAGGCATGGATGCGGTACTATTCATACAGTCCAAAATGTGAAGTTAAAAATATTTTTATACACAAAAGTCCCAGACTGAAATTTTAATGTGCATCTAGCTAAAAAACAAATATGTATTTTCTTGAGATATTGGCATAAGTGCATCACTTGATTACACATTTTAATACCTTGTTATGATATAATAAGTGATCCATACAATGTGCCAAACATAATCTGCCACATAAATAGACAGTGCAGTATATGACCGTAGCAACAGTTGAGAAGATTTGGATCTGTGGTGACCAGGTTTACCTCATACAATCTTCCTTCTCCCATTCTCTCTATTTACTACTACAACACACACAGACACACGCACACACACACAAAGGCAAACAAACACACACATAGTCTAACCAGGACTCAACAAACACTCTTCAAAGCTGCCAGCTTGGTAACCAAGCCTAATCAGGACTGATTATAGCATCCCGATAGTAGCCATCAAACAAAAGGCCGCGGGAAGTAAACACTCAGGTGACAATAGCCAGTCAGAGTCAATGGAAGACTTGATAACAAATGCGTGCAACGCAGCATGGTCTAAAATGGAGCAAACTGACACAGACGACCCAGCAGGCCTCCTCCGATCGCCGCAGGCCGTGGGGGGACAGGGCGTCAGTATTGTTGAAGACAAGAGTCCCTTAAAAATAGCGGTGCTAAAAACCATTCAGGACCATGAGGGAAAGAAGTCACTAGTAAGCAGGAGGTTAACCTATGAAGAGTGTAAATCACACATGGGTGCTATTGGCATGCTACCTAGGAGCGGTCCGTTCGAAATGTACTGGCAAAAACTACTGATGCAGGCCGAGGTGTTCAGTTTAGAGCTCAGAAACATTTGGCAGGTAGCAATTGTAACTATCCCACAGGACCTAATGGCAAAAATGTCAGATGAGCTTCGAACCGGGCAAATCATGACTAGGCTAAATAATGAAAGTGACCAAGAAGTTATGGCACGACTTAAAGCCTGCTTAATAACATTATGAGGTCCGACACCCGTGGCGTGGAACAAAATATTAGAGCTCAAACAAGGCACAGAACCGTTTGAGGTGTTTGCCGAATCAGTTTGGCAACAGTTTCGGGAATTTAGTGGTTTAGAGCACCCTACGCGCGATGCTGACATTCTGTTGGAACTGCTAAAAACAATGCCGGCCCACACGTGCAACAGGCATTCAACTACGGTATGGGTCCCCCACAGAATACGTTCAATTCTCTGGTTGATTGGGTTATGAACATTGAAAAGAGGATAAAGGTCACGAAACCAGAGAACAAACATATAGCATCAAGCTATGTCCCAGGAAATGAATGGGACTCCAGTGCCACCGGAAAGACAAATGGAGCAATTCTCATGGTGGACACACCAAAAGTAGGCATAAGAAAAAATCTTATGCTAACTGGCTGCTAGACCAAATAAGACAATTGTTTCAACAATATAATGGGCAACTTACACAGGTTGGGGCATATCAGACCCCACAAAAACTCTCCCACCCTATAGGAAATAGTGGTATGAGATCTCCTGTTATGCATTCAGAACCACTGCTCTGAAGCAGTAGGTTAGGAGTGAGGCTATTAGCATGGGGGGTCTGCTTTCAAAGGTGTCAACTGTTACAGGAGTCACACTGCTCCAACCAGAGTTTTTCAGAGTACTACTCACGGAGGTATGGGTCTCTGATGATCAAACTGTAAACTAATTTGCAGCAGGATTCATTGGTTACAGAAATACCTTAAAGTGTTCTAAGTGATAGCAAATCTCTGGGCAAATCTCTGGACAGTAACCCATTATAAAAATGTATCATTAACATGCCTTTGAGTTCTCAGAGAAAACCACAATTCCCATGAAGCAATGCTGACGGAGAACCAGACCTGGCTGCCGAATATGACAGGCCCCACGAATGCGGGGGTACAGAAGGGTCTGCACATGGGTGACAGGTTCTACTGGGGGGAATCCCCCCCAACCTGACCTGGAATAAATCAGCACATGTAACATTTTCACAGCACCATGAATTGTCTTATTTTTCCCAGCTGTAGCCCGGCTACCAAAGTCTCCACTGTTATCTATGATAACAGGCAGAGCTATTTAAAGAGAGAAAAATTGAGAATATTACCTAACTTGGAGAATTCCAATTAGGTCCTGCTCTCCCTCAAAAATTGATTAACCATGGTGGGTTTTCGGGTCGAGTCGGACTGATCAACCGGCTCAATTTCGAATGCTTACAAAAATGGAAAATTCAGACTGGAGAATTTCGTTTTGAAACGAGAAAATTGTTGGGATGTTGTCCAATCATCTCTTAACATAAATGGAAACTAGGATTTATGTTCACTAAATGTTGTCCTGTGTATGTGTCTGTCCTGTTTCTGTTACATGTATTTCACACTGTTTAAGGAGAGGAGCTGAGGTGTGGTGCCCTTTCGAGGTCCGACGGTGTAGCTGCCCGTACGGTTGTGAAACGGCCCACACCAGATTTGGCAATTGGCCATCGTGGACACCTAGCTGGTAACGGGGGGCCACACACACACGAGATGCTGGCTGGGAAATTAAGGATCCACTCATCTCCCAGCCAAGCATAGTCAAGGAATGGTTTGTCCCATGCACACAAAATGGATGCTATTCCCAGCATCCATTCACATACATCTAAAATTTCGGGTTTCCAACTCTGGTTTACCCAGACACACTCATTTAACAATCTCTATTCCATTATTATTATTAATGGGATTACTCAAAGGTGTTACAACACAACAGTTCTGATTGTTGCCACCAACATGCTGCAAACATGTTGGTTGCTCCAAAATAGAACACATCATGACTTTGTCAGTGCTTTGCACAAACTAACTGTCCCTACAGGTGACTATTCAGACACAGGGCAGGTTATGTACTGTGTTGGGTTGTGTGATTCTAAACCACACACTGGATACACGCAAAGATGATCCACACTACAGGTATTTTAACCTCACTACATGCGAGTACCACAGACCAACACAGTGACAAAAAACACATTTTGTCCCTAACAGGGGTCTCGTTAATAGAGACATTACTCCAAAGTTCTGTCAGCATTCAAGGCTCATTGTAGCTGTGATGACAGAACAAACTCTGGGCTTGGAGACACACTGAGGACCTAACTTCAGATCACCAGGACAGACTAGCTGTCCGAGCCACTCACTTACAAGGTGTGGCCTATTTTAGGATTTTACTGGTTTTGTTCGGATTCCAGATTCAAATTCAGATGTTACTGGCCTATTAGGGGCTGATAACTCATTTTATAACAACTATAGATTAATTAACATGAATGTTGCGCGGCTCAGACTTACTATCCAAGGGCTACATGTAGCCAAATGGTTTTTAGTCTGACACGCACAACAGAATTTATGGATTATAGAATGTATGCACAGACAATGTTCACTGCAAGAGGTATTGGATCTCACCATGCCATGCAGTCTTTAATATTATTGCTTCCCTTAAAACTAGAATTGGTTCAAGGGTGACAATATACAGAATTTACCATGAAAATGTGTAACTGTACCTTTTTATGTAATTTTTCCTTTTTATGTAATTTTTCCTTTTGTCTTTCCCGAGCAGGGGCTTCCCCAACTGTTCCACCGTTCATCTTATAGGCCTGGTCATTAAGGACCAGGTAATCTTATGGGATCACTTCACTGGCTGGTTTTTGAATGAGATTCTCATGTTGGTAAATACAAAATATTGTTGTACACATGTAATACCTTAAAATCAATTAACTTTGACGGTACAAAGCTAACAATGTTACATGTTACATTCATCATATGTCCCTGCTAACTGTTATCAAAATGTTTAAATATGAATGGTGTTTTTTGTGAAATGGGCTCTACTACGGGCAATCAACATTTCCCGCTAACCCCACCCTCTCATGGACATCTGACATTGTACCCTTGCGGGGGGAAGTCATTCTAGCTGGGAAGCACATGGTCGACTACAGAAGCTGTGGTAGAGGTGAAACATACCACCACAGGACACCGACTACCACCAGCAAAGGTCCTGACCAGCGCCTCCACCTGGCCACCATCCATACCTACATCTGTTGGGATTACATCCATGACCAGCCTCATTATGAAGACCACAACTGTTGAACGATGCGGTGATTTCCCAGTCCTCATTAAAACATCTCAGAGATACCACAGCGGTTTTCCATTGGCTTGGACCCTATCTACCGATCCAGGTCGACAAGGTCCAACAGGAAGGAGCTGTAGTGGATTTTTAGATGTTCCATAGGACTGATTATAGCAGCTGTCTAAGAACTACCAGTCTC
>JACXGM010002512.1:27319-46715 GCA_016801145.1 Umbra pygmaea
AAGAAGCTAAATCTCAACATTATACTGTATATCATGATATATCACTTTGGGGCTTGCTGGATCATCCCATAAAGGGAGTTTTGGTTTCAATACATGCAAGGCGTTATGATTTTCTCCACAGAGCGACTAGAAGAGATTAATGCTAGCTTTCTACAGGGAAGCATAGTCAAAATGTGATAACCCAGTCCTTTTGTTCCCGGATAGCGCCGCAGAGGCGACACAATCTAATTGTTAATGTACTCTGTTGTCTCCAATTTCAGCCAGTGAACTGATCTGTATTTCGTATGCAGCGGGAGTTGTGGGCGGCCCCTCTCGAGGGGAAATATAAGTCTTTGTTTAAGGTTAAACTGATGAGATTTCTGTAACGACTCTCCTGGCCACACGTATGTGTGTGCCATAGCAAATGTGTTGAATAAATGTTGTAACAGACTAACCGTATAAGATATGCTTAGATCGTAGATCATATTTAAAATTGTAAACAACATGTAATTTCTTGGTATAATTGTGTAATTCTTTGTCCGGTTAAAGTGTTGTACTTTGATGCCCTTTAACTGGAATTAAATATTATTCATTTACTAAGTTCTGTCATAGACATTCTAAATCATTTCCCAGAACGTCTCCGGTGGAGTCATTAATGTAATGACTATATCATTAATGTAATGACTAGATCTTGTAAGCTTTATCTTGTTGCGGCCTGCTCCTATGTTTTAGCTGTTATTACGCACACAGTTTCAAGCTAGGTAGCTTATGCACCTTTGTCTGACTCGCGGGCAACGCGTTAGTTTCCCGGGTCGCTGTAGTATTTCTTTCCGTAGCTGTTAACACACGGATAAATGATCATTTGTGAGTTCAGATGGTTAGATAGGAAATATCAACAACACCTATTCTATAAATCCTCTATAGACTTCTATTAAGCATTTCTCCGTTCTTAACCCAGACTATTGCAACGGGAGAAAAGGAAATACATTAATTATTAATGCTTCAACTTCATAAGTGCACATTAATTGTATCCTTTTACTCCCATACTACAAAGGTATAAAAATGATGATAACACTGGTTAGTTGTACAATCAACATTTATTTGTGTTTTACCTTTATATTTTGGATTTCACATTTCATACAAATTCTTCCCATAATGGCTGGTATGAAAACACCTCAGTATAAGTCTGCCTTTTCTTACAGGCCAGGTGCTCTGAAGATCTCCTACTTGCTACATTTAACAAAGAGTCAAATGTATTCCTTATGGTCAATGGTTATTTATGCTCACCTTTACCTGGTCATAGGTTTTTAATTAAAACCTTCCCAAAACGGATGAACCGAGCCTTGTGCTTTTACTTTGGACTATTTACAATGCTGAACATTTGACACAATGTGTTAGAGCAATATTAACAAATTAAAATGTGCTATCCCTTATTCATAGTTATAAGAGTATGGTGATTTGTTTGTCTCATTGGGGGAAAACACCTGGCGCCGCCGCTGAGCAGGTGCCTCTCTCCGCTCCGAACCCCTCAATTCTGCGTCGAATGTGCGTTTATTTTACTCTTCGCTTTTGGCATTTTGATATGGTGGGGTAATAGTCATAATCATAATTTTAAAAAATAATTTAGTGGTTTTGGAGCGCCTGGTACTTGGCCAGTGCTACCGCAACAACAGCTTTCTGGGTGGGATCTATGTTTTTCTCCGACTCGGACGTGCAAAAAATAATAGAACGCTTGAAGTGTGGAAGTGACATCATATCCGAGTTCCGAGTCAGATCTTTGAGAATAAACAACTTATGCTGCGTTCGTTTATTCTCAAAGATCCAACTCGGAAAGATAAACGAACGCAGCATTAGATAAGCATATAAACGATAAGGAGTAACGAAAACAATGTTTGTATCTTGTAAATAACCCAACTAATTATGCCCGGAATGGTACCAAACTTCTACATTAATACAAATAGGTTCTGTCCTTAAATACACCAGAAGTATATTTAAATAACACTTGCCTGATGGCTGCTACTCTCGGCTGCTAGGCAATACATGTTGTTCTCTGTGCGTGATCTCGCGGGCACGAGATCGCGGTAGCAGATTATGGGGGTTGTTTATGGGGGTTGTTTGGCTCGAGGTCAAAGTGCAAAGCAGTGTTGTGCCTGAACGCGTTCATTGAACGAGAGTTCATGAACTTGTTCATATAGACCTCAACAGTCCCGCCCATCCTCCAGTTCCGGAAGTAAATTTCCCATTCATTTCTCCCATAGACGTCTGGATAATTGCGTATTTAAAGAGTTTTAGACCATGCCTTAGGCTAACCAGCTACGACGTGACTCATAAGCATAGAACATATAATTTTGAGTGAAAAAAAAACGAAAATAAAATCCACGAAAAGCAGAACACAGTCTTGTACCTTTAGATTTTAGATTTTCCGTTCGTTTCTCATTTGAAATTATATGTTGTATGCTTATGATTCGCGTCGTAGCTGGTTAGCCTAAGGCATTGTCTAAAACTCTTTATATACAGGTTTTTCCAGATGGAGAAATGAATGGGAAATTTACTTCCAGAACCGGAGGATGGGCGGGACTGTTGAGGTCTATTCTGGGCGAACGTGAACTGAACGTAGGCTACTGTATTACTGCCTGATGAACGTTGCTGTGAACTCGTTCATTCTGGTGTGGTGTCTGTGAACGGCAAGCTCTCTCAGTTTAACGAATTTAGCGGTTGAATTGAGATTATTTCACAAACCCTACATGCTAGCAACTAAAGCTTGGTACTGTTGGAAAGACGAAGATCAGCCGAAAAGAATGAGTGTTTGCTCATCCATGTGCGTTTATGAGAGCCGGAGCTATCGCGCCTCGAAATTGGTCATGTTTTTTTGACTTTTGCCTTTTTTACTAAACACATTACAGACAGGAAGTAGGACGTGAAAATGACAAAATAGCAACTCTGCAATGATGTAGCTGCACAATACCAACATGGTACCAATATGGTTGGAAAGAGGGGGTTCCATTGATAAAATAATGCCAATGCAAATAATTAGTAGTGGTTTGTCCATGTGGATTAATGACAGCCGGAGATACCGCATCTCAAAGTTGGGTACTTTTCACTGACTAGATTTTGGTAAACTAAAAACATTACAGAAATCAGACAAAAAAATGCAAAATAACTTTTCTGCAAGGAGGTAGGACATCACCCTGCACTAAAACAGGTTATTTTTGGGGGGGTTCGGGATAGCTGTTTTTTTATGTATAGATAAATTGTAAATATATGTAGGCTACTGTACATTTAAAAAAGACCATTTAAGCAGCTCATTTTTCCTCATGTTTTTGAGAATATACTGTAGTGAAAGCTGTAGCTGCTACTAGTGTAGTTTGGATGGACAGCAACACGCGTTAACAATGGGGAAATGCTGTCTCCTCAATGCTATTGAACTGTAAACCCTGGTTGGATAAGGATTCAAAATGGGACATGAAGATGAAATCTGACGCATACTTGCAGTGTTAAAACTGATAAAAATAATTGCTGTCTGTGGTTCTATAAGGGCTGTGGCAATAATTTTGAAAAATAATAGCTCACAGCAACATATGGAAAAAAAGAACTAAAAAGTAGTTCATTTTTGGAACTGTGAACTTAGTTAAAAATTTTGAAGAATGAACTATGAACTGAACTAGTTCATTTTAAAATTTGTGAACTGAACTATGACCTAGTTCATGTAGAAAGTGAACTTTCCCAACACTGGTGCAAAGGACCCTAGGGTTATATTACTCCAAACCGTCACTTTAAATCAGGCTGAGTATTCAAGAAAGTGCTCACATGACACAGTTGAAGCAGTACTGTAAAAAGAAACAATGTAAAAGCTTGGTAGAAGAGGCTACATCAAGTTATTTCAGTGAAAACGGGCAACACTAACTTTTCAATCTAGGGATGTACTTATTTTTTCAGCACTATTAAAATTGCTTTATGTTCACTTCTGAATAATAACAATTGTGTGTAAAAATGTCATTGTTAAATTAAGTTCAACTTAAAATTATGTTACATTTATCAGTCAACAGTGTTCAAGTGAAGATTCACATTTAGAATAAATTTGAATTCTGTAACCTTAAGACCCCTCCACAATTCAATCAACCAAATGTATACATTGATTCCTTCAGGGCAGACCTACCACCGAAACACAAGTAGAACTCCAATCTCCAGATTTGACATGTGACCAACAGGGGGCACCAGAGAACCACTGGCCAACTGACAGACTGTTATTAGAGTGTCCCAACTGCCAAGGGCTTGAAAAGAAGTACTGGACAATTAAGAATCTAATCTGAGTCTGTACTTCTGAAATACTGCTGGTTTTGTTTTACCAAATAATTTCCTGTACCTACTTTCCATTTAGTGTATGAACCAGTCCCTATTTCAAGAGACAAAATACTAATATTTTCAGATATTAATTTAATTAAAAAAATGTATAATATAAAACGCAGCTTTGACGTGAACCTGTAATCAAAAGTAGTGAATGAATGAACTCACAGTTTTGTTTACTTCCATCCCAGGGTTATCCATGACACTGTAAATTGGCATGAACGACTCAAAGCTAATTCTCCATTATAAATGTATCTGTTAACAGCTCTCTCACTCCTTGCTTTAAAGTGTAGCTCTTACTAGTCTCTCCCCCCTAATCACCTCCCCCCAGTTTCAATCTTGAATGCTAGAGCAGGAAGCTTGACCTAGCCTTTGTGTCATTGTGGTGTTTGCCAAAAGGTCTAGCTAGGCTATATGGCATCTGCTCATAGACGGATGCGGTTTGCTGGGTGTGTAAGAGAACACACAAGCAAAGCCCATTAGTCGTCTGGTATGTTTCTTCTAACTTTTCTTCTTTAAGTTAATGTCATTTAACCGCTGTTACTTTTATGCTTGGAACTGGGGCGGATGTTAAGTGTATCAGTGAGATTCAACAAATACCCTACTGAAGTTAGCATTATATTAACATTTAAACAAGATGTGATGTAGGCCTATTTTAAGTGTTAAAATTACTTACTTCACTTATCCAAACACATGGTAAAAGTAAGCAAAATAGATAAGTAATCATAATTAAAAAAGTTTGGCAGTTTCAAATTCCTCTTTCAAATATAAAAATAATATTTATTGACACCATATATTTCACATGTATCCCATTCGTTCAACATTTCCTTTATGGCCAGGTATATGTTAACTGATGGGCATGGTTAATTGAATATCCAGACATCCTCAATTAAAATACTATTAAAATACTTACAGTTTAGAGTAGTTGGATAAAAAAAATCAAATTGTTCTAGCTAGAAACTTAGAAATATAACTGAAACACAAACTATTTTATATAGTTTAGTAGATTTACTTTTTTTAAACCATATGCAAGTACACATCTACGAATAACTACTTATAGAAAGCAACATCATTTGTATTTCCACAACACACAAACACCTTGAAACTATCTTAGTGTACAATAACTACTTAAATAATTGTACAAATATACTTAAAAATGCACACTCCAGACCCCTGAACAGCTCAAAAGTGTACCATCAGTCATGTTTCTGACACTTCAGTCACAAAAAACACCTCAGCACTTTTGGTAATTCCCAACTTAGCCACCGTAAGTTTTCCAAAAACCTTTGGTCATATCACTGCAACATTTTCGAAAAAAACATGTAGACTCAGAGGATACATTTGGTTGACTTCCTGATATTTATCTATCTATCCGATTTTATTCTCCTGTCGACTTGATTCAAAGACGGGCCCATATTTGTCAAGCTTCTCAAAGTGCTTTTTTAGTCTTAAGTTGCTGAGAATTGACAAAATTTACTCCTACTCTCATACTTAAGTATAAAAGCAAGTTATCAAATTTCTCAAAGCTAAGAATCATCAATAAGCCGAATTGTCATGGAAACAATTATTGCACTTACAGATCAACACATTGTCATGAATTTCATTGACTTTCCAACAACACCCCGCATAATCCAACAGAAGCTAACACAATTCATGCAAATAGCCGGCTTCCCAAGACCAGTAGGTGCAATGGATGCCACTCATAAATTGCTGCCAGCGTCACCGAGAATGTTTATATGAACAAGAAGAGGTACCATAGCATAAACACACAAGACTATGATGCAGACTACAACATTTTGGATGTGGTACCCAAATGTCCTGGGTCTACCCATGACGTGCGAATACTGAATGAAAGTGGCCCGAAGCAGCTGTTTGAAAGGCACTTTCTGCCGCCGAAGTGTCATCTAACAGGAGATAAAGGATACCCGCTCGTGGCTGCTCACCCCTTTCCATATGCCACTGACAGAAGCCCAAATGAACTACAACAGGTAGCCTTTTTGTAAGCTATTTATACACAATTGTTTCATAGTTTATTAATAGAACACTGGATCCTAATATAGTCTATATATAATATATACCTTCACAGGGCACATCGTATTACACAAAGTGTGGTGGAGAGGGATTGGCCAGTGGAAGCGCAGATTCCATATTCTCCACTCAGAAATTCAACTACAGCAAGCAGTGTTTTTTATTCTCTCCAGTTCGGTTATCTTTTGGAATCCATGGTGGCTATGATTACATCATTAACTTTAGGCTATATATATGCAGGACAGTATATATAACCAGCACACTCATTTGAAATATTTAATTGAGAAAGTGGAAAACGTGTTGTAAACCTTTTTTGATATTTAATTTAAAATGTGTATATCATAATGGATTCTCTTAAATTCTTTATTGTCAAATGTTTGTTGAGTGTCAACTCCTCTTAAGAATGTCACCATTGAATGTGAATTTATCTGAGAATATTCTTAAACAAGTACATCTAATCAGTGATTGGATCTTGCCTATGTCATCATCCACAATGCCGTTTGCGGCACAGCAGCGTCGTGAATCAGCTCTAAGACTGACACTTAAGATTTAGTCCTACACTTCACTAAAAGTAGGACTGAGATGTTTGATAACTAACTTTTAAGCACAGCTTTGAGCCAAAATGTTCTTACTCTTAAGTCTTAGCAGTGTTCTTAAGAGTAATTCTAAGAAGCTTGATAAATACGGGCCCTGGTTTGTGTTTTAAATGTACAATATGTAGTTTTTGGTCACTAAGGGTCTCTCAATCAAAACAATAGCAAAAGATGTACTTGGATGACGTCGGGAAGTTGGATCATGGGTTTTGTTATCATCGTCAATGACAACTCTCCGGCAGAAAAAAATTTCACTGACAAATAATATGTTAAAGATATTATAACTTAATTCACGTTATGTTTGGCGTTCCCTGGAACTTAGAGCAACTAGAGCAGTCAAAGGTTATATGACGCCAATGACGGAAGAAAAAAATGTAACGGCCCGTGTCTTTCAATTATATTACAAATTTCTCTGGCTTTGAAAGTTGGTGGCAACATTTAGAATAATGGAAGTACACAACTAAGAAATATATATATATAATATAGGTATAGTGATGTTTGCTTTTCTAATGCAAAGTACGTCTTTTGTTATTGTTTTGGAAAACTACACATTGTACCTTTTAAATTAGTTTTGCACTATAACTATGTCTGTTTGTTTATTTGAGCACTACCGGGCAGTGTTAATGAGCTTGCCAGATTACCGTTAGCTCTACCCCGTCTGCTCTACCACAAACATTAATTAGCCAGCTAGTTAAATACACTTGTCGTGCAATGTTGAAGTGGATTTGATCTAATAAACCTTATAAGCTGGATCGCGACCAAACACTGGCTATTTGATAAATAAGAACTACCTGCTGTGGGAGGAACTATTCCTCATTTCAAAACGCAACTCATACTAACTTAACCAGCTATTGAGTCCCCTTCATTTATCGCTCCAACCTTTTTTCTTTTCAAGTGGTCCCTGATTACAACGGTACTCCGGTGCCATGCCATTTATGTTTTTCAAAGTTTACACAAAAGTTTTTTTGTTGAATTTAAAGTGAATTTCTGCCATGACACAAATGTTTTTTCTCTTTCTTCAAGTGACGTAGCTCCAACACACAGCGAGCAACAACATAGACCCAACAAATCGATAATGAAATTTGTTGCCAAAGATTTTAATAATCGATTTTTAATCGATTTGTTGTTGCAGCCCTAGATTCTGCTGCAAATAATGAGTGGTAGAATGTCAGAGATATCACATCTCAAATTCGGTCGATTTTTGACCACTATTCATAATTTAAAAAAACATTACAGACAGAAAGCAGGGAGTGGAAATGACATAATAACAAATCTGCATTGAGGAAGGACATCATCCTGCACAAAAAACATCATTTTGGTGAAGGGAGAAATGTCTGGGTTTATAAAAATGTATGGCAGAATAGTGACAAATATGTACAATATTGTATGTCCCCAAACATTGTCACACTGATTCAGTCCTAGGGGCATGCCAATATGGATGTTACAGCCTTATTATTGATGCATTTACCCAAAATATGCATAATATGCATATGCATTTACCCATAATAAACAAAAATATGAACATATATTTTTGTACTTTTTGATATATTTAGAGGTGGCAGAAGTAGAAGTACTCAGCTGGGTTCACCCATTTTGGGAAGTCCCTAAATAAATCCCAAATGACAGGTAATGGGAGTTTATTCATATCTATTCACCACAATTAATCATTGTTTTACTCTTTGTGTAAATTTGAATAAATTTCACAGATCACTATTAGTTATGAACTCTACTGGTAATTTTGGTTTCAGTTAGGAACTTCCCAAAATTTGTGAACACAGCTGCACTCAGAAAAGTACTTTTACTTGTACTTTTGCCACCTCTGGATATAATACATAAAAAAACAAATGTCTCAGAATGTTGGATTTCATATATTTATGTTGTAGCCAAGTGTCTTCTGAATCCAAAATCCATAAGGTACTTCAATGTAGGCCAAAGTCTGGCCCTTTCAGAGGTCAATAAGTTCATTTTCACAAATATAGTTTGGTGGACTCGGTGCGATTCATGGGTGAAGTTGCAACATTGTTGCATTTTTTATTTGGTTCGGTTTGCTTTCACACTGCACTTTGTCAAACGCACCAAACACTGTAAACACACAAGACCAGACTGTTGCCTAGCAACGGAATTCCATTTAAGGACCAAGGCAAACTCCCTGTCACTTCCTGGTCTCAGATATAATGGAGCAACACCAAATTTATTCGATCCTGGGGTTTTTAGTTTTGATTTGGTGCTTCCATCAATCAAATACTGTAATACAAGGCAAACAGTATGAGCATCTGGAGTAATACAAGGCATAGAGTGGTGGAGAATTTCATCATTCCAGAGGTGGGCTTAAATACAGTAATATATCTGGATTGGGCTGAGTTCACAACTTTTGGGAAGTTCCTCAGTACGACCATAATGACCAGGTAAAAGAGGTTCATAACTTACCAATGAGCTATGAGAAATGAAAACCTTCAATTGGAACAATGGGAAACATTCTAACATTACAGAACTTCATTTACCTGGTCATTAGTGTCGTACTGAGGAACTTCCCAAAAGTTGTGAACTCAGCCCAACCCAGAAAAGTAATCTATTACTGTATTTATGCCCATCTCTGCATCATTCGAATGAGACAAGTGTTGTTAAGTATTTCCCCTCCCTAAACCAATCCCGAACTACAGAGTGCTAATCATTTTAACAGGAGGAAACACTATCCTACGGGAACAGACTTAAAAAAACACTGGTCGTTGCAAATTAAACCCGAAGCAAAACAATAACTTGCTCGCTCTGCATTATCCTGCTTATTACAAAACTACTGTAGAAATAGGCTATTGATTTAAAAATGTTATCCTGATTCTAGGATGAGAAGTGTTACCATACACAAGAACACCACAAGGTTGTGAATCACAGTACTCCAGAAAAAAATATATACTTCAGAGGAAATGTTATAAAATTCACTGTTTTTTTGGTTTGCTTCCTGTATTTGGGTCAGATCGCATTCTCACCTAAAGTGAACCAAACTCTAGTTCACTTGGAAGCAGACCGAGACCCCCATTTTCAAGCGGACCAGAGTTAATTTGTTTGATCTGCACCAGAGTTTGGATGAGCTTTCACACCAGCCCAAACGAACCAGATTATCCAACGAAACGCTCCGGGGTTCGTTTTAAATGGACCAAGCAAGGCAGGTGTGAAAGTGACGTAAGTCAACCTTTTGCCAGACAGACCTCAACCCCTTTAGACCATAGGTCTTCAACCCTCTCCTTAAAGAGCAACTTGCAGGTTGAATTAACTGAATTAATAGTTAATGTTTTCAGGATTTTATGAAAATATGCCCATAATAAGCCAGGCTCCGCCCGGCTAGCAACGTGTAGTTAGAGCAGTGGTGAGAGACAGCACGAGATATAGAGAAACTTTTACAGTAGCCGTAATCGTTGCAGCTTAGTTTCACTTTCGGTTTCATCCGTAATTTGAGCATGAATTTTACAGACTACCTCAAGTTACGTCATTTCCGATCTGTGATTTATAGATGCAGATGTTATTGTTAATTACAATTTTCTCTCTAAATATCGTTTTTGGCAGTTATCTATTTCTCCAATGTAGTTGTTTTTCATTACTGTACACTATTCTAAATTGAGGTGTCCAACCTGCAAGTTGCTCTTTAAGGACCCCCAGGCATTCCAGAGTTTTGTTGTAGTGCTGAACATGCACACCGGACTCATTAATGAGGTTTGATCACTGGCTGACAAGCCTAATCAGGTGTGCCTGTTGAAGGCTACAAAAACCCTGAAACAACTGGGGTCCCTGAGGAGAGGGTTGAAGACCTATGCCTTTGACCTTTTAAATCATTTAAACCCTTCTCTGTAATTTCGACAACTCACTATACTCATCGTATGGCGGGCGCTAGGACCTGGGGGATGCTGGTCTAACATTAATAGCCATTTAGATTATAAATGTTGTAGCCTACATGGTGACTAGAATTTAAACTGTCATTATGCATAGTGATGTTTGTGGTTCTTTCTGACAGGATTGAAATGAAGGTAGTGCTATGTGCATTTTGTGTATGTTAGGGCAGATCAAATTTTTACATTACTTACATTCATTACAAATTAAAAATAATTTACAATAATTACTCTTTCATTAGTCCGTAGGCTAGCTGACTGTTTATAAACAGTTAATCTCTGTGAAACTATAACAATAATAATGATCATAATGCTATTGTAAAGCCCATAATTCCTAAACCTGGAACTACTGAACATTCTATGGATATGAGAAAGTTCTTCAAGGAGAGGTGGTAGTGACATCTCTGCCTATGTTCAGTCAGCTGAGAAACCAGGAGTTTACCAGACAGATACAAAGCTTCAATGAATTGATGACTCAGTAAGCCTTGAGTTATTGGACATTTTAGTTTACACTGTGTATACAATTATTAGGCAAGTCGATATTTTCACCATATCATCATTATTATGCACATGTTCCAATCCAAGCTGTATAAACTGCATATCAGGTGATGTGTATTTGTGTAATGAGGGAGGGTGTGGCCTAAGGAGATCAACACCCCACATCAAGGTGTGCATAATTATTAGACAACTTCTGTTCCTTAGGCAAAATGGGCCAAGAGATTTAACTGACTAAGAAAAGTAAAAAAATTAAGTCTTTCAGAGGGATGGAGCACTCTTGAAATTGCTAAGATATTGGAGCATGATCACAGAACCATCAAACGTTTTGTTGCAAATAGTCATCAGGGTTGCAAGAAACTTTTGGGAAACATAGACGCAAATTAACTGCAAAAAAAATTGAGAAGCCTCAAACGTGAAGCCACCAGGAAACCACTATCCTCCAGTGCTGTCCTTTCAGAACTGCAACCTACCTGGAGTGTCCAGAAGTATAAGGTGTTCAGTGCTCAGAGACATGGCCAAGGTAAGGAAGGCTGAAACCCCACCACCACTTAAAAAGACACGAGTTGAAATGTCAAGACTGGGACAAGAAATATCTGAAGACAGGTCTTTCAAAGGTTTTATAGACTGATGAGATTAGAGTGACTCGACGGACCAGATGGATGGGCCCGTGGCTGGATCAGGAATGGGCACAGAGCTCCACTTTGACTCAGACGCCAGCAAAGTGGATGTGGGGTACTTGTATAGGCTGGTATTATTAAAAATGGGTTAGTTGGACCTTTTTGGAATGAGGATGGACTCAACTCAACTCAACTCCCAAACCTACTGCCAGTTTTTACAATACACTTTCTTCAAGCTGTCTGCATCTTTCAACACCATGATTTTTACGCAGGAGCATTGGCTCCATAGCATGCATCAAAGTACTCCACTCCACCATTTTTATTTAAAGAATAATGACATGGCCCCCTTCCTCACATGACTTAAAACCTATTGAGAACCCTCTTAAACGATAGCTTTACGATGAAGGAAAACAGTACACCTCTCTGAACAGTGTGTGAGAGGCTGTGGTTTCTGCTGCACAACAAGTTGATTGTAAACATATCAAGAAACTGACAGACTCCATGAATGGAAGGCTTATGACTGTTATTTAAAAAAAAAAGGGTGGCTATAATGGCCACTGATTTGTTTTGAACTCTCAGAAATGTTTATTTGTAAATTGTGTTGTTTGTATATTATTCTCACTTTAACAGTTGAAAATCAACAAGTGAGAAGGGAAACTTTGTTTTTCAGTTGCATTTTTTTTTTGCATAATTATTCTGCACACTAATAGTGGCCCAATAATTGTACACACATAGATAATATCCAAAGAAAATCCTTACGTTTACTTTCTTATCTATTCAGGTTTGAGGTGTATTTAAATTTTGGATTGACCAATAATAAAATTATTCCTCAAGATACAACTTGCCTAATAATTGTGCACACAGTGTAATAACAATAATTGTGAAAACAGGCAAGAATGAGAGAGAGAAGCTGCAGGCTGACAGAGCTGAGGTTGCTGGTCTAATGGAGGTTAGTGATCAACTAGAAACTGGAAGATGTTTACGGTTTCAGTTAAAATTGGGCTGTTTTGATGACATAGGCCTAACATGCATTGAGTGATTTAGCAAGAATGAAGTAGGCTTCAGGGTTTCACTCAATGTTTATTTTATCAAATGTTTGGACTTATCTTAAAAGAAGAGGTTGAGGGAACATTTTGGGGCCATCAAACTCCTGGGGGAGCATGCCCCTAGAGCCCCCTAGTAGATGCTTGGCCACACTAAACATAAATCTCTAGTGACGTCCCTGCTGTAAAACTTTTCAGTAGCATACACTGAAGTTTAAAGTTTTCTAGCTATACTAGTGGAATCTGATAGCTTACACGGGTTATAGCTTACAATAGCAATTAGCTAGCTAGTTATGAATAGACAACAAGATGAGGAATTAATCAAATGTAATACAACCGCTAGAAGTCATACTACAGTACAACACCAAACCAAGCTACCAGAGTAGGCGTTTCATCTATCCATATACGCATATGGAACTATTTAACAGTCATCGACGGATTTAATGTTTTTTTAATTTAACTTGGGCAAAAATAGATTCAGTTGATGATGCAAGTTAGATATCATTTGCTCTGCAGCCAATTATGAAACCGTTGCGTGGTGCTGATGATATTTCAACTTGTAATGAAAATAGCCCGATCTGTTATTAGTTCCTTTCAACGAGCGAGACCTGGCTCTCAGTCTCGCGGATGTAGACACACAGGAAATTGCGGGGTTTCTCATCTGGCCTCGCAGATCAAGCCAAATAGCCAGCTAGCATAGCGGACTGAGAGAAACGCAACTGAAACGACTGTTTCAACTTTGCATTGAAATGCAATGTTACTAATTATAATGCAGGTTACCTTGCTCCGTATCTGACCCGATGTGGAAACTTTACGTATTAATTTCTGCGGAGCTCCATGTTCTTGCTCTGGTTCACTGTCTGAAGATTCATCCATGCATCTTGCCGCGGCCTCGACTCCGACTGCCACCGCCATCCTATCATTCGCCTCCAGGGAATAATATACAAAATGAGTTGACTGTGGATTCAAGAGCAGTTTGCGTCCCCTTGTGGTCAAGGATGGACAACTCAAGACACCAAGTGGTCCAAAAAATTATCTGTGATCAAATTGAATCGCGATTAGCACAGCATTTGTTTTTATAATTAAATACGGTTTGGTTCAGGTGATCAATAAATCAGTACATCATGTGCCTGTGTTGGAATTCAATAGATGCTGGAATGGAATGGCTGCTATACACGTAGAGGTGCTGATTTAAAGACACTTTACAGTGGTCTCTAACTCTTTCCAGAGCTGTACAAGTATCCTGTTGTAGTCAAAGGTTTAGAGAATGTTAGAAGTGTTGGTCTCCACAAAGTTTGTTGCTTCAGTGTTCTTAGATCTTTTGTCAGTAGTCACTATAATAAACTGAAGTATAATTACAAGCATTATATTAGTGTCAACAGCTTTTATTGACAATTACATTACGTTTATGGGTGGTTGACATATGAGCCTTAAAAAATGTTTTTTTTTAATAAACTGACATGAAAGTTATTGTGTTTTACCAATTCTTAGCTTTCCAAAAATATATGTGGTCTTTTAGATTTTGTTTTGGATTCTGAGTTTATTTACCAATTTGTTGTATTAGTAGTGTCTAAAATTGTCATATGGTGTGACATGAAAGTTATTGTGTATAAAAAGAAAACGGGTTGTACATTTCTAAATAACTCCCTTTATCATAATTCTTTATTATTACTCTCTTAAGACATAGCATTTCCTTGTGCAAATTTATTACATTTTGTATTATTTTTCACATCATCATGTAAAGTAAGGCATGTGTCTTCAATTTGTCAATATTTTTTAGATTAATTCTGACAAACCCTGTTATAAATCTAACAAAGTGCTTGTGATTGTTTGCCGAAACCGTTCTCCATGTGTTAAATGTAGATTTTTATGATTTATCACCTACCAAGCTATGTTTTTGTCACAAATGTGAAGGTCACACCAAATTATATAGTGTCAAACCATATGATGAACCACAATTTGTCATGCAAAAACATGTATTACCGGTATATGCATTCAACATTCAAACAAAAACAGTACAAAAACCACACAAGTATGCCACTATCTGCTTTATTAATCTAGCCTGTGTTGGGCTATACTAGGTCTGCCTACTTATTACCATTACTACTAGTAATCTTAACATTTCTATTTACGTTGTTCTTTGATTTCTTAGGACATTCTCTCTCCTTGCAGGATCTGTGTTTAGTCTCTCCCTGTATTTATATGTTCGTTCTGAACTTTTCATCTTTTAATACTGGTATTTACTGACAAAATGAAAAGGAAGCACAGGAGTGAGTTAGTATGACAAATGGAGTAGTTAAGTATGGATTCCCCTGAGTGGTTAGGGTTACGCATAGCTGCCAAGTTTCACACAGTGCCCGCGAGACACACACATTAGATTGGTTTCACATTGGCGTGTGAGCGTGTGAAACCAATCAAATTCATGTGTCTCACGTGCACTGCATGAGAGTTGGCAGCTGTGGGTTACGGTTGGCAATACATTTTTTTTTCATGTGATGTTAGACAAAAAAAGTGTTAAAAAAGGACATAGAAATACATTAAGTTAGTTATTACTTAAAAAATACAAGAATACATTGTTAGCTCAAATGAATAAGTACTCCATGTGTAGGAAACTACAGGAGATATCATATGGTGTGACAAACGGATATTGTGTGACATACCAACCCTGTCATACAATATGATGTAGTGTCACACCATATGAGGTTTCATGCACCTAGCACAACTTTGGGCCTTGCAGTTATATGCTAGAAGGCTAACAACATTCCAATTGCAACATGGTAACATCAATTCTTTTAATGTAATATTGACAAAAAAGGAATTTATCTTTTGGCATTTTTATGTAAAACCCGTCACACCAAAAGACAGCGGGAAAGGGTACTGAAGCAGGAGTGACAAAAATATTTAATTTATTGAGAAAATTCTGAGATGTTTTCTGTACTTCCTGGTTGAACAAGGACAGCTCTTCCCCAAGGGTCTCCAAACAATTGCTCATTTAAATATCACAATATACTGTCACACCATATGATATAAATTTCTGGGAGAAATTATTTCTGATCAGAGCTGACTCAAAATATTATGCCTGGACTTTGAAAAGAGTAGACTTACAAATATACATCTGTGTTATCATCCTGTACTTGATTTAGGATATTAGCAATTTTTTATCTTAGTTTTATTATGTCAAAACTTTGTGAAATGTGCTTGGGACAGTCACACCATATGAGCCTTTTTTAATGTTTGGTATGAAAATGTAGTAAAAGTGACTGATGATTTGCATTAATGTTCAGTATGTTCACATAAAGCAGCATTGTTCTGAGCAATATAAAGTTTTTTGAAAAATGTAATTTCTTTTATTTGTGTTTGACACTCAGAACCACAAAAATGCCATGTCACATCAACCACCCTTATGCAAACAGTCAATATTGGCAGTGTTGACCCTTCTTTTTCAAGACCTCTGCAATCCACCCTGGCATGCTGTCAATTACATTCTGGGCCGCATCCTGACTGATGGCAGCACATTCTTGCATATTCAATGCTTGGAGTTTGTCAGAATTTGTGGGGTTTTGTTTGTCCACCCTCCTCTTGAGGGTCAACTACACGTTCTCAATGGGATTAAGGTCTGGGGAGTTTCCTGGCCATGGACCCAAAATATTGACGTTTTGTTCCCCGAGCCACTTAGTTATCACTTTTGCCTTATGGCAAGGTGCACGATCATGCTGATAAAGGAATTGGTTATCAACAAACTGTTCTTGGATGGTTGGGAGAAGTTGCTCTCCGAGGATGTGTTGGTACCAATCCTTATTCTTGGTTGTGTTTTTAGGCAAAATTGTGAGTAAGCCCACTCCCTTGGCTGAGAAGCAACCCCACACTTGAATGGTCTCAGGAATCTTTACTGTTGGCATGACACGGGACTGATGGTAGCGTTTACCTGGTCTTGGTGTTGTCTGGATAGCCCAAACAATTGGAAATGAGATTAATCAGAGAAAATAACTTTACGCCAGTCCTCAGCAGTCCAAGCCCTTTACCTTTTGTGGAATATCAGTCTGTCCCTGATATTTTTCCTGGAGAGAAGTGGCATCTTTGCTGCCCTTCTTGACACCAGGCCTTCCTCCGAAAGTCTTCACCTCACTGTGCGTGCAGATGCACTCACACCCAGGGGTGTCGGACTGGGGGTAAAACCAATACTGATTACCAGGACCCAAAGGGGAGGGAGGGCCCTTAAAGTCTGGAATATATTGGGGTTGAGGAACATGGGGGCCCATCAGGACTGCCTGTGCATAGGGCCCAGGATCTTGTGCTACACCGCTGCTCACACCTACCTTCTGCCATTCCTGAGCAAGCTCTCCACTGCTGGTGCACCGATCCCACAGCTGAATCTACTTTAGGAGATGGTCCTGGCACTTGCTGGACTTTCCTGGGCACCCTAACACCTTCACAACAATTGAACCTCTCTCCTTGAAGTTCTTGATGATCCAATAAATGGTTGATTAAGGTGCAATCTTACTAGCAGCAATATCCTTGCCTGTGAAGCTCTTTTTCTGCAAAGCAATGATGACGGCACATGTTTCCTGGTACTCATGGTTGACAGAGAAAGTACAATGATTTCAATCACCACACTTCTTTTAAAGCTTCCAGTCTGTTATTCTAACTCAATCAGCATGACAGAGTGATCTCCAGCCTTGTCCTCGTCAACAGTCTCACCTGTGTTAGTGAGACAATCATTGACATGATGGCAACTGGTCTTTTTTTGGCAGGGCTGAAATGCAGTGGTAATGTCTTTTGGGGGATTAAGTTCATTTTCATGGAAAAGAGGGATTTTACCCTGGAAATCCAGAGTTCTTGCAAGAGCACAATTTGAATTTGCTCAGCAAGTTACTCTGGCACCAAGTAATTCTGCTCATTAACTATGCCCTTGTAGCCGAGCTGCACCAATCACATCGGTGTGTCTGATATAGGCGTGCCAACTGCGTCTTAAACAGATGACGACAGCGCTGCAACCTCGAAGTCATTAGTAAACATTGTAAGATCGCTATGGATGAACACCAGTTGTTTAAAACGGCTTTGTCCACTACAATGAACGAGTTAGACTTGGCTTTTTCTCTAAAAGAGGAACAGAAGACGGCGCTCGATTTGTTCCTTTTTTAAGAAGGAAGTTTTTGCTCTTTTGCGACCTGATACAGCAAGAGTTTTATCTACCAGTTAGCTCCACCATAGGGGCTTAGTGAAAAACCACTGGTGATAGGTCGTAGTGTTATCCAATTGCGTACAGTGAGATTTTCAAATGCATGCTTGGTGCCGCCCCTCGAGTTGGGAAGTTTTTATTACTCAAAGCCAGACCCTTATATCCTCCGGATTTGGGTCTGGATTTTTCCAGGCTAGAGGGATTTAGCAATTCATTGCAATTCATCTGATCACTCTTCATGACATTCTGGAGTATATGAAAATTGCCATCATCATCGCTGAGGCAGGAGACTTTGTGAAAATTTGTATTTGTGTAATTCTCAAACATTTTAACCACAACTGTACATACATGGGTGTAGGAGCAGGAGGTGACAGGGGTGCATGTCCCCCCCAATTTTAGCATTGTGTAATCTGGTAGATTGTTCCATATTTGGTCTCCAGGTCATTAATGAAATTATAGTAGTTGGTGTTCCCAGGCAACATACATTGTAAATTAAGAATTGGAATGAAGAAGGAAATAAAATCTTCTTAGAAATAACCAAGAGAGTCAAGTCTAATTTAACAATGTGTTCAAGGGTGTTATTGGAGAAATTGAGAAGCTCAAATAGTAGTACAAATCTAAATCGTTTTTTGTCATGAGTCTGATAAAACAGATGTTCCCATTACAGTAAAATTCTTACATATGAGCCCTTCCGAAATATGAAATTGTTAGTAGTATTAGGATAACTCGTCTAATATGAGAAAAATGTGGAAATACATTTTTTATGCTCATTTGTTTATTTATTTTTTATTTTTTCCCTATTTTTCTCACCTCCTTTTTGGCAGCTCCACATCTCCTTGGAGGGGCTCAACATTTTTTATGCTTCATTTGACAGCAAAGTGGGGAAAAATAGTTGATCATGTTTTTTTTAAAAGATCTGTTTTGAATTCAAATCTATGTTGCAGCAATACATGTACACTTTTTTCTTAGTATGACAATTTCAGTGTAGCCTAGTTAAAATAAGGTAGTTAACCATTTTAAACACCCAATTTCACTATAATACACTGCTCAAAAAAATAAAGGGAACACTTAAACAACACAATGTAACTCCAAGTCAATCACACTTCTGTGAAATCACACTGTCCACTCAGGAAGCAACACTGATTGACAATCAATTTCACATGCTGTTGTGCAAATGGAACAGACAACAGGTGGAAATTATAGGCAATTAGCAAGACACCCCCAATAAAGGAGTGGT
>JACXGM010002513.1:0-16964 GCA_016801145.1 Umbra pygmaea
ACCTGAACCCCATAGAGAATCTGTGGGATATTGTGAAGAGGAAGTTGAGAGACGCAAGACCCAACACTCTGGATGAGCTTAAGGCTGCTATCGAAGCATCCTGGGCCTCCATCACACCTCAGCAGTGCCACAGGCTGATTGCCTCCATGCCACGCCGCATTGAAGCAGTCATTTCTGCAAAAGGATTCCCGACCAAGTACAAACACTTCTTTTATTGGTCAGATGAAATATGCTAATTCTTTTGAGGTTTTCATGAGCTGTATGCCAAAATCATCAGTATTAAAACAATAAATGACCTGAAATATTTCAGTTGGTGTGCAATGAATCTAAAATATATGAAAGTTTAATTTTTATCATTACATTATGGAAAATAATGAACTTTATCACATTATGCTAATTTCTTGAGAAGGACCTGTATATGACAATATCAATGCATTAAACTGAACATTGTTGACTAGGTTATACATTACTATTGGCCTCAGAGATGTATATACTGTTAAACATATTTCATCAGTACTTTACCAGTTCTTTAATTCAATCGTAATCCCATAGGAATTGTGTTGGGATTATACACAAAAGGCACTTTTTGGACATGGATTTGCATGTTTGGATTAGTAAAGCCTTGTAATGGAGTCTCATGCTTGTAAAAAAAGCCTTCTGACATATTAACACGATGCTCTGTTCCCCTTTTAAGAAATATACATTGCTCATCTCTCTCAGCAATCCCTGATAATTTGGGCCTGTGAAGAAATATGCTTTGCTCACTAGCTATATCAGACAAAAACACATGCTGAAGACTAGAAGACACCAAAGTCCACATATTTTGCATTAGAAGTAAAGCTCAGCACTGCCGCATTGACAAGCCACTCCTAACAGCCAACAGGCACCCGATCCTCTGTGTTCATTCATTTGCATTACAGGATTTGAGAAATGAGAGTAAAGAGACAGTGGATGGCAAATTCTTTGAGCCGTTAAGTACCATAGTACCACATTTCCAGCTGATCCTCAACATGCATACATATTTCCTTTTTAAAAATGGCAGCGAATAAAACCGCAAATTGTAAATAATATCCCTATCATAAACAGACCAAAATCCCACTAATTTACCATGCCTTCCTTTTTATATCAGCTTTTTTGTCTGAATCTATGGCAACAGATATGCCTCATGTAGATGCTGTAACCTACAGGTATTGTACATTTTATTCAAAGCAATAATAATTGTGAGTGTATACATATCCAGGTTGCTTCCCAATGGAAAACACATCCTGGGATTCCCTAATAAATCAGTGCTAAATACAGTAGGTAGTCCACTGTATGTTAACACTTCTTCAACAACAGAAAGCTAAACAGAAAGATCCTTGGAGCCCCACGCTATGAGACAATCGTAAGGCTATTTGAAGGAAGGGTCATATAAACATTTTTTGTAGTTTTATAAACCACATTTTGTTAGGTATGACAGAAATCATAAAAGATGGATACTCTCTGAACCTTCTCGTGTCCTCTATCCGATCACACTTTTTGTTTGAAAAACCCTTAAAAAAAAGAAAGAGTATTACTGTGGGCAACAATGTATTATGTATCTCTACACACATTTGCTTATTTAATAGCAGCGTATTGTCTCTGTGATTTAGGAAGCTTACAGAGTAGAATGCCCCTGGGCCTAGCATAGCTCTAATCCTCAGATCTGGCCCAGGATGTCACATTGCTCCTGGGAACAGGAAGAAAACTCAGGGCTTAAGGCAATGACTCTTGTTCCCTAGCCTAGGAAAAAGGGTGTACGTTTGCTTAAAGGTACAGTCTGAAATTTTGAAACAAAACAATTATTTATTTTAACGCAGCTGAGGATTGTGTCTGTGTGAGTATCTGTAGTCAGCTTTTACTACATATTCACAAACCCTAAACATTACTTTATTTGAGGCTTGGAGAGAAATTACTTAATGGCCTTGGAAAAAACACTATGGAAAAAGGTGATCTTTAGTCTTTAATAAAAGGTAAGACAAGGACCATATTGGTAATACAAAGGATATACAAAGCACAGGTTAGCCTATGTCAAGGACTTATGTCTATTCATGTGGGTTGTCTTCTAAAACATTTGATTTGAATGATTCAGCTTTTCAGTAACAAAAGATACTTTAGGCAAATTCCAGCAAAGCCATTTGTACATAGTAATATTTTTAAGTAAATAATTTGCAATTGTGAGACCCTTCAAGATAAAAATGTTTAGTTGTGATAAAAATGCATATGATTTACTGTCCAAGTCTTTGTCTAAATGTAAGTGAGCTGATTTACTACTGTATATATTAGCTTACTAGTGGTATACCTCTCTCAAACGCTGATGTATCTTCAACAGAGAAAGACAAATGTGGTATCTGGTGAGTGGGTGTATTGCTTAAAAAAAAGGAAGGTGAGCATTAACCATTAACAGAATTGTTGTGCACATAAATGTATTCTTTTAATTAAACACAGAATTTTTTTTTGTTTCATCCTCATCCCAATAAACAACAAATCCACACCTCACCCACCCAACCACCCCAGTCACCTCCCTTTCACACCAAATCCATCCACCCACCCCCAACCCCTCAGCTCTATACTAAAGCCTAGTATTTCTCAACCTCTTCCTCTGGGAACACCAACCATGTATTTGATCTATTTCTGAGCTAGCACACCTGATCCAACTCATCTGCTAATTATCAGGCCCTTAATTAATGAATACGGTGAGCTAGTTCAGTGGCTAGAGCTAAACCGTGAGACGTTTTGTGTGCCCCGAGGTGAGGGTTGAAAAACCCTGCCATAGCCTACATAATGTTTACTTGACATTAACTTTGTCTCCAGGCATTGCACACAGCACATTTGAACCTGGAACAACTTCCACTCAAAGTCGGCTTTGAGGGAGGGCAGCCTTTTTTGTCATCATTTAAATTTACAGCACAATAACAATGCGGGTAGTGCCTCCAAATATAAATTCACCAGCCATACAGAGAGACTATTAACAGCTGCGCACAGGACATTTCACGTTTCAAGATTATTTTTTGCATGTACAGAAGACCGCAGGTGTTATTCCATTTAATGTACAGGGAAGTCGAACAATGCAGTACTAATAATAATAAAAAGATGTAAAGAAATAGAGATACCATCTCTATCAATATGATATAAGAAGGGGAATAGAGATCAAGCATAATATATACATTCTTTACATGTAAACAGTAAGCAGTGTCCACAAACTACTACTTGACAATCAAGGTGCATGAGAATTATCTGAAGTGACCATATGAATATGGAATGACCATGTAACTACCATGCTAGATTGGTAGTTAAAGTTTACAGGTTGAGACAATGGCTATCGCTCCACCAATTTATGGCTAGCCATATTTGGAGCAAAAGTCAACAAGACATTCAGAGATTTGGGCGGCAACAACTTGCAGTGTTGGGTAAAGTAACTTATACAGTTACATTCCAGTTACTTGTTGAGTTCACAAGTTTTGAGAAGTACCTAATTAAGACAAAATTATCAGGTAAATGGAGCTCATATCTTACTGCACTGAAAAAAGTGTTAGTCAATAAGTACTAATGATCATTTGAAACATAATACAAATTCTAGTTTTATTGATTGCAAACGTTACTGAAACTATTGTTCCCGTCAATGTAGTTTTGCTTGTCTTGTTCAGGTTTAAAGTACCTCACCAATGCAGCTCTTTTAAATGCAGGTTGTGGGTGACAAAATATTACAACTGTTGAATATCCTTTCAGGTTGAGTCAAGTTTGTAAAGAAAGAAAGCTAACATATTCCCTTAAAGCATGCTGGGATATACAGTATACAAAAGTGACAAATGTACACAAATGCATTTTGTATTTTAACCATATCATTAGTTTGTAAAGAAGCAGTATTTCACTTTTGAGTAAAGCAAATAATAGACTTGGAAAACTTTTAACTTTTTATTGAGTTGATTTTTGTTACTACAAAAAATATTTTTACTTTGTGTCAATGTAAATCTTTGACTTTGGATAAATAAATATTTTAATCCAAAATTATAAATCAAAATTAATAATTTAAATCAAATAAGAAATATAATTTGAGCAAAAATAAAATTATTAGCTGTAACAAATTAGAGTATTTTCGATCCGAAGTACCATTTCTTTTTGTGTGGTGATCATGATTGACATTTCCTTGTTTCATAGGTCACTGTTAAGATATGAACTCCATTTAACTGATCATTTTGTCTTAATTAGGGATTACCCAAAACTTGTGATCTCAACAAGTAACTGAAAAGTAACTGTAAAAGTAGCTTTACCCAACACTGGCAACTTGACATTGCAGATTCATTTGAAATAGCAGATTCAAATGGAATGGGAATTTCCATAATCCATGTATTTAAGCTCTATCATTAGAACACGTCTATGTTGACGTGTTAACATTATATTATGAAAGTATCCATGAAATTAATTTACCAACAAAGGCCAGACCCCACAAGTAATAGTCAGCCAATTAAAATTCCCATAAACGCTAACATCAAAATGTGATTGCGGCCTTGCGCTATACCACTTTTCATTATCTCCACCTCAAAAAAGGTCTGGGTATATTTTAGGTCTACCCTCCCTCAGCATTTGGATAATAATCCTGTATATTTTGTCGGAAGGTGATACTTTCCAATATATTGGCATATATTCACTGGTCCATAGGCTTTACAATCTTTCTTTCTATCAACCCCCCACCACCCCCAAAAAATAACAAAAGTAAGTAGAGACAATACTCCTCATTGTAAAATGTGCATTTTTTTTCATGTTCATCACAGGAGTGTGTTTTGGGGTGAATTTAAAGATATGTAAAACAATTTAGAACCAATTACAGTCTGTGTCTAGGATTTTGAAAATGATTGAATGATAAATTAAAATATATATTTATATATTTTAAAATGATTCTGTTAACCCTTAAAGAACTAATAATAAAGGTAAAAAATAACCCAAATCTCTAAATGTATTTGCAAATCCCACAATGCCATTCCAGCCTTGGGTGTACTGCCATAAAATTTGTGCGCTGGAGGGTAAAAGTCCTAGCATATGACCAAGCGCAGAAAATCACAGCCAGAGACAGAGAGGCAAATCAGTGCAGCAGCATGGATATGGTGGCATTCATCAATGATTGATGGGCTTCACCGTCTGTCAACAGACAGCACACTGTGAAAACTACAGTACAGTACAGCATGCTGCGATGCACATAGATGCATGTGCGCCAGAAGGAACACACATTCTGTTCTTATCCTCATTCTGCTGTCTTAATCTCGCTCTCTCCCTCTCTATTATAAACATTTCTGTTTTCCACCCAGATACATTTGACATTTTTAATATACAAAATACTTATTTCCTATACACACAAGACGTTCCTCTAGCAGACATGGATTTGTATACTGGCACAAATTCAAACTTGTTCTTTGAAGAATAACAATTAATAAAGCTGTGTAATTGTTTTTCATATACAAATCAATTAAATCAAACCCTGTGTTTGCCTAATATTAGCCTAATAGCTTGTTTGAAATGAGACAACTGAAAAACACTCTTGTATGCTGTTTTAAAACACTTTGACATAGTAATTACAGTGTGTCTTAAATATAACAAAGCAGATACTGGTATTGGCAAGTTCCTGTCTCTCAGCCCCTATTCAAAAATACGTAACAAATGAAAACACTATAGAAAGGTCTCAATCACTCCATTCAAAAGGTTTCAGCTTCGGTCTTGGATTTGGTATTAATGGGTCAGTACACAGCAAAATCCCCAGTGTTAAATCAACTCTGTGAGTGTTAAACTAACACTGTCAGTGTCTATATGCTTCCCATTGGTGCTATATAAACACAGAGTGTTAATTTAACACTCTCAGAGTTGATTTAACACTGGTGATTTTGCTGTGTACATTCTTGCTTGAAAAAATTGTGTAAAATGAAAACTACCAGTAATAATTGTAGAATATTTCTAGCAATGTAGCAGCAATCTACAAATGTAACCATTGCTAAAAACACATTTCCATTTACAAGAAACAGTTCAGGTTGTGTCATGGAGAATAGATGTGTCATGATTAAATAGTGTTTTATACGTTTATGTTTTCACCTCACAGTTAGCCAGGGTGCAATTTCTTTTTAAACATTTATCAATTGCATTTACACAATATTGCCAGCTGCCATGCCCTGTCAAAAACAACCTGATATATATGGATGGAAGGCTTCTGTTACAATTGTGACATGCATCTGTTCCTTTCTCATTTTCTTCCATAATTGTCAGATGGAGTAATATAAATTGTGACCATCTCTAAGCTGTGCCACAGTGTGATCGATTGGGTTTGTAACCTGGTTCACAAGATTGTTTTTGCAGGTTGGAAATAAAATCCATCTCATATAACAGAAATGTTGAGATCTTAGACAAGAGTCAACACACTTCGCTACAACAGCACACCATCTCAAGCAACTTAGTAGGCTATTTAATACATATATAACCACCAATTTGCTCTAATTGTTATTTTGGTTAGATTTTAAATCAAGACATATTTACACAAAGTTGCACAATTTTAATTTTGTGAAATTACCCTTTAGTGTCATGAGTGATCAATATTCAGAGGCACGGTTGGTCAAAACCTTGCTCAGAGGACACCCAAATGTGCAGAGGGAGCCAATGATAGCTCAGCAGGAGGGTCAGTGTGTATTATGCGAGAGCACAACTCTCATTAACATGCAGTGAGCTGAGGACAGGGCAAGCTGTTCCAACACCTTGGGTTCAAGATATCGCCACCACTCAATGAACTCCTTTGTAAAAGATCAAACTGTACCTTTTTTATAATGGAAGTAGTTGAAATTTGAACTTGTGCTCGGAGTGAGCAATATTGTTTCTTTATGTTGTCTAAAACCCTACATGCTCCGACAAAGTGTTCAGGATATTCGCTATACAGCAACTTTGAAGTGTTGACATATATTAAAAAAGTATGTGAACAATATATCATGGTCACTTTAGGGGGAATCAGCTGACCAAGGTTTTTTATGTCTTTTGTTGTCTATGTATGACCTACATTTAAACTGTACAGGGTTGTGCGACATGTAGCATCAGAGACTCCTAACTGAAATGGTCTCCCCTCTCAGTTTTATGATTGGCAATTATGACCATGTCGCAACAACGTCACAACAGAAAGTAATGGAAATGTGTTTCCTTCAAGGCAAAAGCCCCGACTGTTATTCCACATCTAGCTCAACCAAGAGATTTCTGTTAGTTCACATGCACAGAGGAGAATTCAACCCCCAGCCAAAAATCATGATTGAGTTCACAGGTGGTTGACTTAACACAGTTGAAATAGAAGACCTTTTCAACTTCCACTTTTCCACCCTGGGCAGCTTCTACCAAAATTGTAGCTCA
The DNA here is from genome assembly GCA_016801145.1 of Umbra pygmaea. NCBI lineage: Eukaryota > Metazoa > Chordata > Actinopteri > Esociformes > Umbridae > Umbra > Umbra pygmaea. The sequence continues at coordinate 7,387 of JACXGM010002513.1, forward strand.
GCATGCTGGATCGGTATGCCACTACCATAATTTCAAACTCCTATGGAGCTGTGACTTAGACCACTGTGACAATCAAGAGTGAGTTAGAACTAATTGTAAGACTGTAAATCTTCACTTTAGCCTGAGCAGAGTATATAATACGTTTTGACAGGGTGTGAGAAGTCCATATTTTAGCTTTTTACATTTTGCTAGCATGTATCACCTATCATACCACCAGCCTTGTTAAAGGAGAGTTCCGGGTGATTTCAAAACGTAGCTCTGTTGCTTGGATATCTGGAGTGCTGTCAGTACTGTTAGAATAAATCAAACAATCTATATTGCCATAACCGTGTTATCCTGCTGCTTTAGTTTACACCAGTTTGATCTACAAGTCGATCGCAAAGACAATGCTGGTAGATAGCACATTTTTTATTAGTGCTTTTGCTACTTTTTTATTTTCATAAAAATAAATATAACAACATCATTACGTCTCCATTTAGTTTCTTTCTGACTTGCACTTAATGAATAGATTTTGACCAGACAAGATTTTTGTTTATTCAGTTGCCATGACAACTAACGTTTAGTCTGCCTCACGATTTCCAAGCGCTTCGGACTCGGAGAAAGAGCGCAAAATAGTGAAGCTTGCATTAGGCCTAATCTCCATATTCGGTAGCACATATGACATTAATTTGCAAAATACAAATTTAAAATAAATTCCAAACATTTGAAAATGAGTGCGGTACCAAGCAAAAAGCCTAAAACTTACCATTTCCATGCTATGTCCTTTTCTTAATGCATTTGTCTGATCTGCCAAACAAGTAGCCTGCTATTCCAAAGAAAGGAAATGTTGACAAACATTTTCGGACACTTAATAAAATCTATGACAACAATTTTCCATGGAAGAAGCAAGATTAGAAAAACAAAGGTGAAAGAACTGAAATCTCAATTAGCTGGTCAACTGTTTACTGGCCCAAGCCTAAAAGCAAAGGCATCCACGGAGGCGTCATTACGGTTGAGTCACACCATCATAAACTGGCTACTGTAATCTGTTGTGTTGTAGATGTTTTAAGTTCAGTGTTAATATGGAATATCAACAATCGACATTTATTAACGTTTCTCTCCTTAATTAGATGCAGAATTACACATAGAGATACATGCAGTAGTAGCAACAAGCATTTGAAGTGTATTTTTTTAAAATAAACTCTTTTTAAGTTGGTAGATCTCATTGAGTTGAACATTTTTAAAGTAGATCATCATGCAAAAAGGTGTGGGCACCCCTAGTTTATACCCTTTACACATTTATAGGGCAAGTTTTAAAATGTGCTTTTAGCCTCTAAACATGCTCAAAATATCATTACTAGTGCATAGCAATGAGCAGTGATTCCTTATAGTGAACACAGCGAATCTGACAAATCATTCAGTGTACATACCTCAGTTTATTTCCCATTTTCCAGTAAAGTCCACACTAGTTGATGTGTTCACTATAACTTCATTACGTTACTGCCCACAACTTCATTACGTTACAAATTAAACGTAACAGGGAGGAGAGTAAACGTGCAACGCTCCTAAAGCTTAGTTTAATATAAATGCATGGATAGTTATATATATGTTTTTCGCATTCGAAGATCAACACTTTTTAACTGGCAAAATGGGAGCCACCAGAATCACAAACTGCTAAGGTGAGTTGTACAAAACCTTTATTTTTGTAAATTCTGTGTACACAAACAATGTTCTCAATACTCGAGTTCATGGGCCCCTGGTGATACTTCGGGCATAGTTTCATGCTGTGTCAAGTCTTATTGGTGTTTTAAAAATAGCGATTTTGATGCTATCAAATTAGTGCCCCTATCACTCCCATTCAAAAGACGATTTGACCGAAACGAAAAATAAGAAAAATCTTATATGTGGCGTTTCCGTCCTAATTATGCTTTTAAATGAAAGTTTGACTTAGGTTGCATTTTAGCGAGAGTTACGCTTTAAGCAAACTAGGCAAGCAGATCACTGTTCTATATTTCCATAATTTCTGCCATAGAAAATCTTTCTGAATGTAGTTTGGATTACATCTATAAAGATCAAAGAGGTTTCTGGTTGTAGACATTTTTTGATTTATTTTATTTTTAATACATACATACAATTTTCACAACTAACTTATATCAAATAATTCCATGAGAAACATCACTTCATTTAGAAACATACAGTAACAGCATATCACACTGATGTTTTCAGCTTGGCGGTCAGGGTCAACAAACACATACAGACTCATTTTATATTTATAAGTCCATCAGTGCCATATGTTTGTTGCTCTTTCACTCCCTCTGTCCGTTCCTCCATCCATCTCTCGCCGTCATCCTCCTCTTCCTCGGCCGCTCTCTCATTTGTAACCGTTCGTGATGCTAATCACTATGCGGTTGACATGTGGACTGGCCAGACTGAAGAGTTAGAGAGAGAGAGAGAGAGAGAGAGAGAGACAGAGAGAGAGAGAGAGAGAGAGAACTGATCCACAAGTCTTCCACATGGCCTCTCAAATTCACAGCGTCCTATTGGCCACTAAGCAGCCATTAAGAATGTCAGTTGTCGACGTTAATGACCTACACCCAGCTCTAAATGCAATTAGCGCAGGGGTCATAACAAACTCAGGCAAGCTAATTAGAAAAGCTGATATTGAAATACTGTAGGAGATGTAATGAATGATGGATACAACATGAAAACAAAGTCACTCGTACATCGGCCCTTAATCGCTGATAATGATTCTTGCAGGTAGGGCTTGAAAGGTTTGACTAGAAAATATTTTTTGTGTGTCCCGTGTGACTGAAATGTAAAATTAACGTAAGCTAAAACATTGAAGCTGTCATTTCTTTGATTTTAACTCCATTATCTCTATTCATGGACAGATGTTGTTTCTCCTGTGTGGCTCTATGCCCCAAACTGTCAAGCGTATGACCTTCCACGATGGCCACAATCGATGCTTACTTTCCGTGACACTGCAAACAAGACCCTGTTTACGTCGGCATGTCTCTCACTCATTTAGAAAGGTCAACAGACTCTCCCGGTAACTGGTAGGAAAAGTGAGTGAAGAGAAAGGTAGCCAGCGGCTCTTTCCCAAACACATTTCTCTCTCTTTAACCTTGCCTATTTTTCTCTTTAATCTCAGCCGTCTCTTTCTTTCCACTCTCAACCATAAATTTTTCTGCTTTGCCTATAGCTTTCTTTCACCTGTCTATCTATTCTAGTCTATCTCTCTCTACTTCCCTGTCTGTGTCCGTTTGTCTCTCTCTCCACTCCCTTTTCTCCTGCTCTCCACCCTTGTCTGTATCACCTGTTAGTGTTATCCCTCTGTACCTCTATCAGCTACCTCATGCTGTCTTTGTGCTACTATCTCTCTGTGAGATATCTGTCACCTCTCCATGTTATCCAGTCAGATAATCCATTAGTGTGTGCCATGTCATTGCCATGTGTGGGTGTGTATTTGTGTGTGAGCGTGTGTATTTCTGTGTGTTTTTTGGTTTGTGTTAGTGCATTTGGTCTGTGGTGTCTATGAGCACCCATGAGTGTGCACGAGTGAAAGTGTGTGTTTGTGCTTCCTTCACCCGTTCATACGGTTCACCTACAGTATCCCTCCTCGAAGGCACAAGTCCTAACGCAGCTTTATCAACATGTTGGCCAGCTCCCCTTTGAAGACCAATACATAACATGCCTGTGCTGGGTAAATTGGCCCCATCTTGGCCCTCGAGGATTGTGTACAAAACACCACAGCCAAGCCACTGTGATGAAAGTAGCGGGAGAGGCCGGCATTGAAGTAAGAGAAGAATGTAGGCTGAGGATTAGTCTCTTAAAAAATTATGGCACTGTGACGGCACCTGAAAACACGCTGAACTCTATATGTAACCTGGGCCTTGTTCACTAAGCATGAAACGTGCTCATGCATTTTTTGTGGTAAAAAATATTTGACCACAAGTAAATACACTATTAAAAACAATCTAGTAGCCCATCTTTTACTTGAGTAATTCCTAGTGAAGATGTAAGGTTTATTTTAACAAAACATGAATATTAGCATTTGGCATACTGTAATTATTCAGCATTCCATAACCAGTTTCCCCTTGATCCATTTCGAAATCGTAATCACAGGTTACTGGTAATCAATACAGAATTTCTGTTCCTGTGTATTCTCTTGTAATCTCAGCTCAGTCTATACATATGTATTCATTGTGGGTCAGGGAGTCAGCTCTCTTCGCCCCAGAGAGGAACAGACCTGGCTGGGCTTTTATCAGGCCTGGCTGCAGGCTGGCTGGGTCCTCTACAGCGACCAGGGAAGATGTAGTCATCTGGAGAGGAGCTTTAAATGTTTTTTTTGTGAAAGAGAGGGAGGGAGAAGGAAAAAAGGGCAGATGTAGAGGGGGGAATTTGGGGTGAGAAAGAGGGCAAAATAAAAGAGATGGACCTATATGAGTAGAGGGGGGTAGTGGAAGAAAAGGGTGAGGAAAAATCAAGTGCAAGTTGAAGGTAGACAGTGTGTTTGTAGAGTGCCCAATGGCTACCTCGCAGCAAAACTATGTCTCATTACCCTGGGTTAGAGCCTGTTAATGTAATAGACCCAGTACAGCAAAACTATGTCTCATTACCCAGGGTTAGAGCCTGTTAATGTAATAGACCCAGTACAGCAAAACTATGTCTCATTACCCAGGGTTAGAGCCTGTTAATGTAATAGACCCAGTACAGCAAAACTATGTCTCATTACCCTGGGTTAGAGCCTGTTAATGTAATAGACCCAGTACAGCAAAACTATGTCTCATTACCCAGGGTTAGAGCCTGTTAATGTAATAGACCCAGTACAGCAAAACTATGTCTCATTACCCAGGGTTAGAGCCTGTTAATGTAATAGACCCAGTACAGCAAAACTATGTCTCATTACCCAGGGTTAGAGCCTGTTAATGTAATAGACCCAGTACAGCAAAACTATGTCTCATTACCCAGGGTTAGAGCCTGTTATTGTAATAGACCCAGTACAGGGTGGCTCTCCAGTTCCACACGTGTTTATGTGCTGAATTAGCAGTGTGATAAGAATCGGATGGCTCAGCAACATGTGTGGAACTGGAGAGCTACCCTGTGCTGGGACTATTCCATGACCAGGCACTAACCCTGGGTAATGACCAACACCAAAAAATTCAAAAAAGTATATGGGAGCGGAGAGGCTGATATCAGCATGGAAAGAGCATGATTTGAATAAGCAGAGCAAAAGTGACTGAGCTATTATCTTGTCAATTTGGATCTACAGTACTGTTATAGTGTTTCACCATCGCATGAACACTTTTGTCCAAGCTGGGTTCACGTCTTCAAACCAGTTAAAATGCAGGTTCCAAACTAAAACATTACAGGGGCATCCCCTGGAGCATCGCAGGCTAAAGTGCCTGCTCAAGAACACTATTTGGCCCACTAGCCTGAAAATGGCAAATTCAAATTTTTCTAAATTAAAGATTTTTCAAATGTACCCTGAATGAGGTAGTCGATGTAATATACAGTATGTTGATAACGGTTAAGGTTAGTGTAAGCCTTAGGGTTGTGGATAGGATATAAAACAAGAACAATTTCTAATGTTCTGGTTAGCCTATTTTCAATGCAACCTCCACCCTCTTCTTGGTTGAAATGTAAGTTCAGTTATCACAGGCCTTTCATCCAAAACCTTATGAAAATAATGTTCTCTACATGAAGAAAAATATATTTAATGAAGACCTGTGACACCGGATTGTTACAAAAGTGAAATAAGTACTAACCTGTCAGGTCCCCGCCCTCCTGATCTTGTATTTTCCTAGGGTGTCCTTGCGCTGCTCCTGTTTCCCTTGTGTGTGCATTTGGTCTGTCTCTTTGTTTGTTTGTTGTCAGTCCGTTCCTGAGCACTAGTTCCTGTTTTCCCTGCACTCCTGAAGGCACCAGTCCCAGAGCACCAGTCCCATCAGCACTGATCCCGAGCACTTGCTCCTCTGCCACACCTGGGCTGATTGCTGCCCTCCCTTCTTAAGGGAGGTGACAGCGATCAGTCCTTTCCGGATTATTGTACCTCCTAGTACGTTAAGTCACCAGCCACTTCAAGTACCTAGCCAGTCTGAGTACTGTGCTGTTTATTGCTTTTTTGCCTTTTGTATAGCCAGTCTGAGTGCTGCGCCCTTATGGTTACAAATGATTGTTTTGCTACCTCTGGTTCTCTGTGCCTTCACATCCAGTACCTGCCTGTGACGATAATAGGTAGCCCTTGCTCCCATGGACACCTTCCTGTCTTCTCCAGTCATCTGACCTTACTTCTCTACCTGCTTCTGTGCCTGCCTGGGTCAATATTCCGAAGCCCTTGCTCTCTTGGAACCTGCCTGTCATCTCCAGTCATCTCAGTTCTCATAATACATTACTGCAATAAACATAATTTGTTACTCACCACTCCATTGTCTATGTTTGGATTCACCCTCTGTTCTGAAATCGTGACATAACCACAACTATAAATATACCCTCAAAATAGTAAAACCTCTTTTGAATGTACAGTACCAGTCACAAGTTTGGACACACCTATCTATTCAGATGAATTTCTAATTGAGTGGTGACTGGGACTGTATTTGCCAATTGCTAATATTATGTTCCATATCACACCATTCATTCTTTCATTCATTCACCACAACATAGAATGACAATTGCAGAATGTTTTACAAGGTCATGAATATCCAAAAACAAAAGGCTTTACTTTTCTATGTTGTACTTTATATACTGTATACACATATTGTACACTATAGAGTGTGGTATAGCTTTGTAACTGACATACTGTAGCCTTCAATAATCTTACTATTTAGCCAAAGTTTGTCTTCAGATATTGGATTGAACCCACTGTCCAGCTTTGCCACAAGTTGGCACAATTTCATCAAAAAATATAATATTCCACTATTGCATTTGGTCAATTCTAGCAAATTGCAAAACACAGGTGACTTGTTTTATGCATAAAAAAGGACTAATTGCTCATTAAACATTCATGGATGTAGTTGTGATTAAATGTTTTAATTTTGTATGCCAAGATTTACTCATCTGAGATTTACAACTGAGATGTCTTAACTGTTTGGCAAAAAATGTGTTTAGCATTGACATTGTGCATGAAAGAAATGACTAACTGTTTTGCAAAAGAAGAATACTGCTCTGCTCATTATGTTATAATGGAGATTGACCCCAGTTTAATTAAAATTATCTTAGCAATGGAAAACATTTTAACATCAAAGCATCTATTCTAAGACTTTCTTTCTCAATTAGTCACCCATTATTGTAAACAATTGTACATCTACAGTATGTATATTTTCAATTTGTTTGTGTACTTTTCCCTGCGTGATTGTATTTGAAAAAAGATCAAGATAGGGGTGGACAACAGAGACTGACAGAAGAAAAGTAAAGAGGAAGAAATTGTAGAAAAAAACAAGTGAGGTACCCAAGAGAGAATTTCTTATGAATGTAATGAGCACAGCAATCTAGAGAGGTAACGAGTGGTGGAGTCTCTCTCGACATGATTTGTGTTTGCACTGCATAATTAAATCTTTGACATGCGGGGGCCCTCAGTGATAACAAAATCAATATTGTCATAGAGGTTCTAATATACCTGAAATGAGTTTCCCCGGCTAAAGGAATATCAAACCATGAATGGACATATGCATAGATACACAGAACAGTTGAGCTCTAATATATCTATTTTTGAATTAATATGCAGGAGCATCTTCTTTGGAATATAGTGATTCATCTTGAATGCTCTGGAGAAGGTTTTTATCTATTGGAGCCCAAAATTGCACAAAATACGCTCTGAGGGAACTATTTTGCAAATCAGAAATATGTGAAATATGACCTTCTTAGAGAACTAAATTTAACAACTGAATAACGTTAAATATGAACATATGAAGATCATAACGTAGTGAACATTTTGCTAGAGTGGGGGCTTGGGATGGTGGATGGGCGTATAATTATGCGACTTTCATGCTGGTGTTCACAAGTTCAAATCCAGACAGACATTGTGTGTGTGTTTTGTTCTCCATTGCAGTTTGATGCAGACAAGCAATTCTGATTTTTTTTGTAATGTTATCCCTAACCTTAATCCTAACCTTAACCTCATGCCTAACTTTAACCGTTAGTAACATTATGCTTAACCTTACACGTTACCGGTAGTAACGTCAAGCCTAACCTTAACTCTAACCTTAACCATGAATGTTGCAATACAATTTCGAACACTATGGAATGTATGGAATTTGTGGAATGTTGTTTCATGAATCCATGAAACGAAACGTGCAGGTGCAACATAATAAAAGGACGAATATAGCCTAATAGCAAAACGTGCAGCTGAAACGTAAAAACACCCTAAACCAACGTGATCTCACAGAATTCTGTGAAATGAACACGGACCCTTAACTTCAAAATCTGTGGCAATTTCACAAAATGGCAGAAAATTCCATGAAACAAACACTGACCCTTCTAAATCTGTGACAGCGACATGGAATCGCATGATGATGTAACAGAGTGTAAATAAGACATGTTGCAAATGTGCTTTTTGATCCTTTTTTTCTGCACTGTCGCCATGTTTACAAACAATACATTACAACGTAATACGTGTTACATGGAGTTAACAGCAAGGTTTCTGAGTGGTTAAGGTTAGGGTAAGGGTTTGGGTAAGGCTTAGATCGAGTTAACAGCAAGGTCTCACTCAATTCAGTGAAATCAACATGCCATCACTTCCATGTGCCCATCGCGCTCTTTTCTGCACTTCCGTGTAACTGCCACGGATTTTGGTCTGTGTTCATTTCACAGAATTTTCTGCCATTCCATGAAACTGCCACTGGTTTTGGTTCATGTTCATTACACCAAATTCTGTGAGATCAGGCTGCCCTAAACATGTTGGCATATAACATAATTCATGTTATCAAAATAGTTTCCTGACAATGTAATTTGGGAGAAATGCTGAGATGTATGGTTGATCTAGTGATAGCCATGGTTGGATCATCAACAGGTTAAGTTAAAGATGTAGGATCTCATAGGATATTTCAGTCTTGTCAGTTGATGACTGGATTGTAAAGTAAAACACTTGTCATATAAAGCAGGAACCAAGCTACAACCCACGGAACACTTCACACATGAACATGCTGTATGTACATGTGCATACACACATTGTTAAGCCAGGACATTACACTAAACTGAGCTGCCTCTTTACTGTTAACTCTCCAATGAGGGTAAATACACTGTATGACGCTTCTCTGATGTCAGTGGTTATGTGTGCCTGCCTGCTTACCTGAATGAATAACTGTTAATGTTTGCATGGTGCTCTGTGCAGTGAAAATTGACTCCCTGTGGCCTTTAGCTGTATTTTTTTCATTTAACAAAGCATTATTTTGTTTTCTACCTCCCAGGCTGCCACACAACATTTACAATATTTCCACTTCCTTTCTGAAAAAAATAGAAGAAGAGAAGAAAACATTTGCAAGGTCAGAGACAAGTCAATGGTCGAATAGAAGTGGAGAATACAGGGAGGATGGAAATTCAATAGGGCCTCTAACATGCAACGCGTTTCAGGTCTAATCCTGTTTGGAGATGTACTGTTTGTG
>JACXGM010002513.1:17064-30978 GCA_016801145.1 Umbra pygmaea
GAACATTAGTAGATCATGACGTAGCATGTAAATAGCATAGTTTTTGCTAGGGCGGAGGTCGGGGATGGTGGATGGGCGTATAAATCCGCGACTTGCATGCCAGTGTTCGCGAGTTCAAATCCAGACTGGCACTTTGTGTGTTTTGTTCTACAATTGCGTGCGTCATGCAGACACGCGATTGTCGGTTTTTGTAATGTTACCCTAACCTTAATTCTAACCTTAACCTCAGTAACGTCATATCTAACCTTAACCGTTAGTAACCTGATGCCTAACCTTAACCGTTAGTAACCTCATGCCTAACCTTAACCGTTAGTATCCTCCTACCTAACCTTAACTGTGAATGTTGCAATATAATTTCGTACGCTATGGAATGTATGGAATGTTCTCGCATAAATCCGCTAAACGAAATGTACCGGATCAACGTAATTCAAGTACAAATATAGCCTAATAACAAAACGTGCAGTTCAAACGTAAAAACACCCTAAATAGGTTGGCATAGAACGTAATTTAGGTTTTCAAAATAGTTTCCTGAGAACGTAATTTGGGAGAAATTCTGAGATTTACGGTTGGTTTGTGTAGGAAATATCCGTACGATGTGTTGAGAAGATACCAGTACAGAGATATCGGTTTGTAAAGAGATATCATTACAGTGTGTTGAGGAGCTATTAGTACATTTTGTTGAGGAGATATCACTATTTGTTGAGGAGGTATCATCACATTGTTGAGGATAAATCTGTACAGTGCGTTATGGAGAAAGGAATAAATTATGTTCCGGTGATATCAGTGCAGTGTGTTAAAATGACATTACAGTGTGTTGAGGACATATGGTATAGTGTTGAGGACATACAGGTCCATAAACATTTGTTAATTGACTATATTATTTCAGCTGTCAACATATTGGGACAGTGGCCAAATGGTTTGGCCAAATAATTTTTTTAAATAAAGTGGTAATAATTTGTTGTAATTTTAACATTCACATGGAGAACTTAAATTTCCCTCTACAAAAGGCTTTTAGAGCAAAAATTTTCTCAGTGGGTTTTGTCCAACACTTCTCAGGACCTACACACTGCCATAGTCACACAATGGACCTTTTTTTGTCTCATGGAATAGATGTTGTAGATCTCAGTGTTTTTCCTCATAATCCAGGAATTTAGGTCTACCATTTCATTACATTTACTGTCACATTAGTGACTCCACTTAAAACCCAACTGGGGACTTTTAAAAGCAGCAATATTAATTCTCTGACAACTCAAATGTTCTTGGATGCCCTTCCTGACTCAATCTACCATACCAATGATGTCAGCGTTAACACATCTGTGAATAATCAAACTGATGATTTACACCTAACCCTGTGTAACACCCTGGATACTATTCCACCGCCAAAAACTAAAAATATCCGCAACAAGAAACTTGCTCCCTGGTATACAGAAAACACCAGGGGCCTCATTTATAAAGCTGGCGTATGCACAAAAGAAGATGTACGCATCTCTCTAAGCAATAATTGGGATTTATAAAAAGCTTACTTGACGGGAAAATGTGCGGTCCTTCACGGAAACTCTGACCCATGCGTACGCACAAAAACGGGTGAAATGAGAAATGGCGACACCGCCGGCAGATGTTTGAAACACGTGAAGCTGTCTGAAACTGCAGACCGTTGTGTAGCTAAATGAAATCGAAATACTGCCTCTCATTAATAATATGAACATTTCACAAAGCCATTCTTACAATAAACAGCCTGTGGTGGAATACAAATGAAATAAAACAAGATTGTAGCCAACTTAAATGCAAACGATGACATATTTGCAAAAAGAACACGCAAACATGTTCTGTAATTATTTTGGCATGTTATGTAATTCATTCTCATAAATAATACGGTAAACAAAATAATGTATAAAACATATCCGTTTCATTTCCATCCATCAAGTGTTCCATCTTGACAGATGTCTTAACCATTTTGAAATCTATGTTTGCCATGATTTCTTAATCAATGAATATTAATTTTGGGGCGTTTCACTGACAATTTATGGGCAATTATAGGCGTGACATGCAGCCGCAAAAGCTGCGCCACATTTAGAGTTGATTGTGATTTATAAAGGAAAACGTGCGTAGGACGTGCGTGCGCACGGTTTTATAAATCTGAATATTTATTTGCGTACGCACGTCCTATATTTCGTCCGTACGCCAGTTCTGACGCAAATCCACCGCAAAGTTTTATAAATGAGGCCCCAGAACCCTAAAGCAAGCCTCCAGAAGACTGGAGCAGAAATGGTGATCTACCAAATTGGAAGTATTTAGACTAGCTTGGAATGACAGTACTCTACATTACCGAAATGCACTCACTTCTGCTCGAACAGCCTATTTCTCCAACCTAATTGAGGAGAACAAAAATAGTCAAAAATTTATTTTTGATACAGTAGCAAAGTTAACTAAAAAGCAGAATTCCGCTATGAGACTGGACTACATTTTGGCAGTAATGAATTCATGTTTTTTTTATGAAAAGATCATTACCATTAGAAAACCAATCTCAGAATCCTCCCTTAAGAAGCCTATATCTCATAGACTCACCTGTCCTGAGACTGCACAGAACAGTCAGGAACAGGAAGGACACTGGAATCTTTTAATCCTTTATCCCTTGAATCTTTCACAAAATAGTAAAGGCCTCAAAGCCTTCCAGCTGTCAACTGGACCCTATTCCAACTAAATTACTAAAGGAGTTAATCCATGTGTTTGTCCAGCATAATGTAAAAATAATAAATTGCTCCCTATTCTCTTGGTGTGTACTCCCTAAAATTGGCTGTAGTGAAGCCACTTTAAAAAAAACCTTGACCGAGAAAGGCTAAATAAGTGCCAGCCTATTTCAAATCTACCAATGCTTTAAAAAATATTAGAAAAAGACTTAACAATACTTACAAAAAGCTCCAGTCTGGGTTTAGAAAATATCATAGTAATGAGACTGCACTTGTGAAGGTGATAAACAACCTCTAAGTTTCTCCGGACCAGAGCTATGCTTCTATTCTTGTGATTCTGGACCTTATTGCTGCCTTCGATACCATTGACCACAACATTCTTCTAGACAGATTGGAAAACTATATCGAGCTACGTGGACATGTCCTGGCATGTTTCAGATCCTATTTATCTGAAAGATATCAGTTTGTATCTGTAGAGGGTCTGTCCTCCAAAAAAATCTAAGGTATGCTTTCGTGTTCCTCAAGGTTCTGTTCTCACTATATATTTTGCTTCTTGGTGATGTCATACAGAAACACAATGACAACTTTCACTGCTATGCTCATTACGCACAGCTATACATTTAAGTGAAAAAGGGAAAAGCCCCAAGATTGTAAACCCTGGAAGCCTGTGTATTGGATATAAACAATTGAATGACAGGAAATTATTTACTTCTAAAAAACAGAATAGCTCATTTTAGGTCTCAAGAAACTAAGAGACCTGACAATGAACATAGATGGTTGTACAGTTATATCAGAAAAAAACTGGAAAAGTCCTTGGTGTTACACTGTACTCAAATCTTGCCTTTGACAAACATGTAAAACATATCTCAAGAGCAGCTTTTTCCATCTCCGGAACATTACAAAAATTCTAAACGTTCTGTCAAGGAATGACGCAGAAAAGTTAATCCATGCTTTTGATACTTCAAGATTGGACTATTGTAATGCTCTCTTTTCTGGCTACATAGACAAAACCCTAAAAAAACTTCAGTTAGTGCTTAACACAGCTGCCAGAAATTTGACTAGAACTGCAAAATTTGAACATATTTCCTCTACACTGGCTGCCCATTAAGGCTAGGGCTGATTTCAAAGTTTTACTGTTAACCTACAAAGCACTAAATAGACTTTCCCCTACTTATCTGTCAAATTTGGTGCTGCCATATACATATACCTTCACATATGTTACGTTCACAAGACGCCGGCTTCCTTACTGTTCCTAGAATTTGTCAGCTGGAAGAAGGGCTTTCTCATATAGAGCTCCAATTTTTTTTGGAATGATCTGCCAAACCCATGTAAGAGATGCAGACTCAGTCTCAACATTGAAGTCTATGCTGAAGACTCATCTCTTCAGTAAGTTCTATGATATAGTGTAGTTTGGCCCAGTAGGCTAATAGAGTACAGTGGCACTGTTGATGAACCACCCATGCTGGCTTTCCTTGTAGGCTCCCCTATCTCCACTAGGATATCCTCACTCCAACACCACTCATTTTGCAATGTATTAATTGTTCTACATTGATATACATATTTAAATGAGTCATAATTTAAGTGAACAGATCTAAAAGAGCAGGCTCATTGAAAAGCCTATCCCTAATTGGAAAGACCTACATCTTTTCAAATGAGCACAGCAGTTCAGAAAACCTTTCAGATGATTTATCTGTTATCTGAAGCATCAAACATCCTCAACTATGTGGTAATGTTACACCAAAGCCTCATCCTTTCTATATGATCAGACTGGGATGAAATTGAGAGACAAGCCTCAAACTGTTTCGGTTAGCCATCCCATCATTAATTCTCATTTTAACACATCCGTGACATCATTGTTTGTGTTCCAGACACTTCCTGTCGCCTACTGCCACACACATCTATCTACCCCAAATAGAAACATCACAAAAATGGTCATACTGTAAAGTCAGTAGGATTAAACTTTGTCTGCTCATTTAGCTCTGCAGTGTATTTGCTAATATGAGTAATCATAATGTTATTAAGTAATGTAGTAGCCAATGTCAGTTAGCTAGCCAATTACGTAGATAACAACGTTTTTACCTAAGCAAAAATGGAGGGAAGGTGTCATTATTGCATTGTCTAGCATTGCTGGCCTAGTAATATTATGTTAGTTCTTTCGGTAACACTTTATTTAAAGGGGTGTGTATAAGACTGACATGACACTGTCATTACACCAGTGGCGGAAACAATACTGAAGTACCAGTATTGTTACATTACTGAAATACTACTCAACTACAATTAAAACTACTGGTGATAAAAAAGTAATTAAGTAAAAATACAAAGCATTATTCTCAAAAACTACTCAGAGTACTAGTTACTTTTTAACACATGATGTTTAATGCATCATCAAAAAGCATTCAATCTAAAGGGGGTTATTTTATTTAATCATTAATTGTTTAATTAATCGCATAATGTGAAAGAGGGGTACATTTGGTTAAATGACTGCTGATTAAACCTATTATATTAAATTTGGTTGTCCTAATAATTTGTGCAGCGCACACACACATTAGCTAGTTCTGTCCTAACTGAATCCCAGGCTAATGATGACACTGGACTGTAAAGTGTTGTTAGCTGCTTTATGTTAGCCAAGCTAATTACCCCAAAAATGTAAAAGATGCATTTGCACGCTGTCTGTTATCTCCCCCTGTAGATGAAAAATTCTTCTTGGGCACTCGTCCTCCGTATTTTTGTCCTAATTTCCACTGTTCTCAATGTTGTTACCCTCTGTCTCCATTTGGTTTCTGTTTCTCCAAATATTCAGTCCTTAAATTAGGCCTACACCTGCGCTGTTCTGGTCGGTTGTCACCTTTCCAACTGTGTGCCTGCTGCAGCATATTTTTCTCCATCTGTATTTCTTGATTTTCATTGACCCATTTGTGATTGGGTGATAGCCTTACTGGCAAAAAGTCAGTTAAGATTTGGATCTACTCAGTAGCGAATTATGATTTATAAAGTAGCAAAGTACTTTACATAGCGAAATGCCTACTTAAGTATGAGTCAAATTACAGACTTGAAAAAATACTTATGAAAGTACAAGTACCCAAAGAAATTACTTAATTACAGTAACGTGAGTAGTTGTAATTCATTACTTCCACCACTGCATTACACTGTCATAACCATGACATGATACATGAAGGAATCTTTATGAATGTTTATGAATGTTGTCATTAGGTGTCATTCGGTGAATTATGTTATTTTTAATGCAAGATTGACATTGTTGATGATGTCTTTGTCATGAAAACTTGACATTACCTGAATCAACATAACCTGTCAATGTCTTTGTTATGACAACTTGTCATTACCTGAATCAACATAACCTGTCAATGTCCTTGTCATGACAGCTTGACATCAACCGAGAAAATATACACTATGAACCCCTTAAAATAGCATACATTTTGCCTTAAACTACCCCTGAAATCATGACAATTTAATATGAATTAAGGGGTCCTTAATATCCCATTTAAACCACTTATTTGGCCCATTAATTTCACAGGTCAGATTTAGACCATTGAAAAAATGTCTGCTTTTTGTGGAACCACTTAATATTCAATTTAAGGACAGTTTAAGAGAACATTGACATTCTCCATTAATCATACCTTAAATTCAAATTCTGGAAAATCCCTTACTAGTTAAGTTCAGGGATTGATTGATATACCCATTCATCATATCTTAATTATTTTAGATCTGTTTTTAAATATCCCCTATTAAATAAATAAGGACAAATTCAGGGATTAAGAAGTTATGTATTTCTGATTATTATTATTTTTTCATCTGTACCAGCTGGTATGGTTTAGTTCTTTTTTTTAACCTGATGTTTAACTCTAGTAATGGCAATTTAACAGCAGTTAATGTAGCTGCAGTCATACTGCATTAGTGAAATCAGTACACATTTTCCCAATAGGATATTTCTTAAAAACATGTTCTTGTTTAATGACATGGAGTCATTTTGAAGTCAATTTTGTTGATAATTAATTGCCGGCATACATATTATGTTTTATTTTTCTTAGTTAAAATTAAACTATGAGATATTGTCCTCTTTTCATTACATAAGTAGTGCGCATTGAAGTGCACGTCCCAAGTGCGCCTGGCGTCATCTTCGGAAAATAGACTCAATCAGTCAAATCACAATCTCTGTGCTATGTGAGCTGAACTGTGACTTGGAATCTTCCATGACAAGAGGGTTTGCAGTGATTCATGAGCAAGACTTACAGCTGACAATGTGACCTAAAATCTAACAAAATTTGCCTACAGTTCAGCTCACGTAGCACAGAGTTTGTGGTTTGACTGATCAAGTCTGTTTTCCGAAGATGGCGCCTGGCTCTGTACACGAACGGTAATGTCTTTTAAACTATATTTCTAATAAACTGTCTGTACACTTACAAAGTTCTCAGTGCTTCGGTTTGCATGTAGGAAGCCTCATTATGCTACCGTGGAAGTGTGGTGCCATTTTGAGCTTTGTTTTTGGTCTACAAAAGTGATTTACTTTACTTCATCCATGCCCTCGCAACTAGCGTTATAAGGTAATTATCAGTTCGCACTAAAACTAGGCACATTTGATTAGCATTAAAACATATCCCAGAGAACGGTCGACTCGGTACCAATGGGTTGTTAACTCCTAGGTTCATTTTGCGCCGAAGTTGTCCTTTAAGATACAAACTCCCTATACCTGATTAATTTGGTCTTAAGTACAAACTTTCCAAAACTTGTGAACTCAGAGTTACTCAGAAAAGTACTTTTACTCAAGTAAATGTCCACCTCTGCAGGAGGGTAAATTTACAGGAACAGGTTGGAGGAAGAAAAAAAACCTACAGGAAGGCAGCAAAAACAGGATTGAATACTGCTGGTTTAGAGACAATGTATTCCCAAAGAGATACTGTAGATAGAGATTGATAGCATTTTACCTGAGATATAAAGCTGGCTAATTACATATGTAGGGTTTTGAATCTATGACTTCGCCAGAGAGATATCCATCCCTAAGCAGTACATTGATACCATAGTATTGTACCAGGGGGGAATAGCTGTGCAAGAGAGCTTCAGAGCATGGAATATATTTTTAGCTACCTGGGAATGTATCAGCTGTAGTATTCTGTTGTTAGACTGTACTGTGCCTGATTGGATGTTCACCTTAAAGTGATGGCATTAGACCAAACAATCATCAGTGAGATATGTATGTTCACAAACACGCACACTTGCATATGGAGATGCACACACGTACACATATACATATCTTTCAACATTTGGATAGGACAATATCTCAATTTCTTAGATTTCTCTGGCTTTGCCATTCAGAAAATTGTTATCCCCTTCTATCTGGTAAAATGCACAAGTACATACACTATAAGGCCAAAAGTATAGTCACCTGACCATCACACCCATATGAGCTTGTTGAACATCCAATTCCAAAACCATGGGCATTCACATTGAGTTGCCTCACATTTTGCAGATGTAAAAGCCACCATTGTTCTAGGAATGCTTTCCACAAGATTTTGGAGTATGTCCGTGGGAATTTGTGCACATTTTACCAAAAAAGCCTTTGTGAGGTCATCCACTGATGTTGGACAAAAAGGCCTGGCTCACAATCCAGTTTATTGCGAAGGTGAGGTCAGGGGTCTGTGCAGGCCACTCGAGTACATCCTCACCAAACTTGTCAAACCATATCTTTATGGACCCCACTTTGTGCACAGGGGCCAGTCATGATGGAACAGGAAAGGTTGGTTGCCACAATGTTGGAAGCATCCAATTGTGTAAAAAGCCTTTGTATCGTGTAGCATTAAGATGACCCTTCACTGGAACTAAGGGGGCTAGCCCAAACCTTGAAAAACAGACCATTATCCTCCTTCCACCATTAGTGGGGTGTCCACTTTGGTCATATAGTGTATGTTTCCATTCTTCTGGGAACTTAAGAAGTACATTTTGATCAAGAAATGTATGTTCCCTATTCCCTATACATAAACTGAACCTAACTAAATAACCTATAGTTTATTCCTGAACCTCATGTAGTCGTAATGCCTAATACTATCCCAGGGGTGTGCAAACTCAAGAAAGGTTTTTGTTAAAAATAAAACATTTGGTAGATGGTTGAAAAAACACTCCTGCCCACTCTCAAACATCTAAAACTAGATTGATAGTTCTGTATGTAAAAATTGTAATGGACCTAATAATGTTTTATTTTGTAATTTGTATTATTTACAAATTGCACATTACAAAACAAATATACAGTCCTCATTGAATTTCAAAATTTTAAAATTCCTGTTCCTAACAGGAACCCAAATTCTGACACTATATTGTTCATTTTCCCCTTAACCTAAACTCTAAGTCGGAAAAATGCCCAGAAAAATGTATCCGTTTTTAGTATCTTTGTGGAGTCCTCAAATGTACATGCAAACTTGGATCACTGACACACACACATGAACACACCACACACACTTTTACCCCATTCGGGCTCAATGTAATTGAACCCTTCAGAAGGAACGTTCGCCCGGGTTGTAGATTGGAGATCAGAGTTCAGTTGATATGGGAGGGGCCCTCAAAGCAATGCATATTGACCCAGCACGTTGTCATCATCATTCACTTAGCTGTACCTCGAGAGCTGCCCTTGGTCATTGACACATGCAATGCAATCTTCATCGTTTTAAATTTTGGGCCATGTGTAATGCTTCTAATGTGAGAATACCCTGACCGCTAGCTAGGTCGTCGACTCGAGTCATCTTGTGGAATACCATAACAAGGATCAAGGGCATACAACAGAGGCTTGCAGGTGCACGCCGAGACAATGTGAAATATTGCATATACATTTATTCATTTCACAGTTGCTCATATCCTGAGTGACCCTGAAGTCAAGGTGAGGTTCGTGCTGATAATACAGTCAGGGCCACATGTTAGGCCATATGGTCATGTGGCATATGACTGTATTTTAAAAGTCCTTGGGCATGTTTCCATTATGAAAGATGAGCAGAGCAAAGGGTTACATTGAGACCTCCCTTTCCTCAGGCAAGTGATGGACTAGTTAGATATGTATTTTGTTGAATGGTAGTGACTGATATAGGGCACATGGTTTCATTGTAAACATATGCCTCAAACAGCGTTTCTAACTGTAGAAAATAAAGTTATTCTATTAGGACAGGTAGTTCACACTATTTATTCTATTCCCATGTTGCCTCTTTCTCACTCTCATCCATCTCCACCCCGACTCTTATTGGTAATTCAAGGTAAAAATAAATAAATAACAAATCTATCCAGGGTATGGCAAACCCCCCTTAGCACAGGGTAATCTGCCATCCTATCAGTGATGTATTGTCCTGTTGACCACAAAACAAATTGCTACACAAATTGCTAAAGTTCCCTAAGAGATTTTTCCCTCCGATTTTCAGTGATATCTTAATGTTGTCTTCATTCGTGCCGAGGTGACTTTTAAAATAATTTGTTTACTCCTCTGTAAGAATGGGATTTACAGGGCAAGGGTTTATCAAGATTACTTCACCTAAACGGTGTCTGTACTTTATCTAGAAAGTGAAAGGATTGTGCTATTAGTGTTACCCACTGTATCCACCGATAAGGATCTCCAATTCAATTCAGCTGAAGGAGTCTGTAGTGAATCGCTTCATTCCTGGTAGACAAGAAGATTGGTGTTGGTTGCTTTCACCAACATGAAATCTCCCCAGTACCATGTACTGAAGCAATTGCACTTCTGCCAGTCCTAACAAACACAGACACAACCGCATATTCGTAGCGTATCTCTTGACTACAAAACAACACATAGTTCCTCAGACTCATTTGATTCTTTAAATATACACCCTCCTCCTCCATCACTATTTTTCATTGATTGATTTTGCTGCTAATTACAATAAATGCGTGGGCGTCACAAGGGGAGTATATTTGTACCCAAAGGACACAAATTAGTATAATTGATTTTGTGGTGCTACCAGTGGACATTTATCTTTGAAACGACCATCTGACAATTTAGTGGAACTTTCACCCCGGCCTTCAATGTCAGCTCATTCTGTATGAATATTGCATGTGCATAGGTTGAAATTGCACTTTAGCTGAGAATTATCCAGCAAAAGTACAGTAAAGAAACATTATATACAGCATTTAAGTTAAATCTTGCACAATTACAATGCACGATTTAATACAAAACATGATAAATGTGACCAAGAAACACCTTTTTTTTGGACTGTTATAATTCAGTCTATTGTTAAATAGAGAGTGCAGCACCCTAAAATACAGAAGCTATTAAAAAAACAGGGCTGAAAAAAACAGGTTTGACTTCTGACGGTAAGGCTGTATCAGTGTTAATTTGCTGTGTGTCAGGTCAAAAATGGGGGAGGGCATTGTATTTCTTATTTCTTTTTATTTATTTTCTCCTCCCAATTAGTCTGGTCCAAGTTCCGTCTTACCATGCCTTTTTGGCAGCTCTGCAACGCCCTGGACAGATGTAGGATGGTGACGGGCCTTCACATGGTTCATCCAATCACGTCCTTAAGCTGGACAATTCTTTTTGCACTGCACATCCTTTAGTCAGCTCATGTAAGGTATTATTACACTCAGCAACTATACTTCCTGCGATTGATTGATTATTTAAGATAATCTGATTTATCTATGCAAAATCCTGGGCAGCGCTATGCCAATTTGCGCTGCCTGGCGCTGAGGTTCCTGGAAAAGTCGTAGAAGCCATAGTCAGGCTCATAGGCGTAAACTTAGGGTGGGACGGTAGGGATATGTCCCCACCAATGTTTAGGAAACATGTCATTGTCCCCACCAATAATTGTGATTCTAAACATATTTTTTTCATTCTGTTAACTATTTCTGCTCCACAATTGGTTCACTCTCTCAATATCAGCGTTACTCCTGATTGGCAGGAGAGCGCTGATCACAATGTGTACCAGCCTGTCAGCTAACAGTGGGCAGGTGAGCGTCAACTCGAAACTAGTGATGGGAATTCCGAATCACTAAAGTGAACTGAATCATTCAGTACAGTTCATTTCAAAGATTCAAATCTTTCGAATCAGTGATTCGGTTTGTGAATCTTTTGATCGAACTGCTTAATTCCATTGTGTGCCCATGATGTGACCTTATTATTTAATGTGAAAGCAGTGCACTTGTTTAATTTTTCAAGCTATGAACACAAAAATGTAAATGAATGTGCAGATTTGCTGTTGATCCTCAACGGGTTGACAAATTTATTTTGCAAGTAGTGCACTTGGCAATATTTTGATTTATTTTGGTGAAAACGGTCCAAATATTGCTCATTTGTCGCCGTTCACTCATCTTGACGTTTTCAACTGGCTGCATGTATGCATGCACGCACGCACTTCTGTCTCGCGTGGCGTTAATATAGACTTATGTAATACACATTGAAAATATTCACATGTAATTAATTTTTAAGGGAAATAAAACACGAATGACACATTTTATTCCCGTTAAGTATGCTTAGATGAACATATTTTTATAATAAAGGGTGTGAAGAACAGCCAATAACATTGCTGTGTAGAGACAGTTTGCGCACTCTCGCGACACAAGACTCAGTATTCATAGCCCTTTCAAATCCGCGACAATAAGCCTTTATGACAAAGATTATGAAGACGAGTTCGATTTCTGCTGCAGTGTGTGGATTATGATAAGTGTGGGCATCTATTTATTCAGGGCATGATGATGACATTACAAAGTTTTTGATTCGGACTTCACCCGTGGGCTACATCTGCGTAATTTTCTTTTGCAGAAGTGATTCATTAATTGAACGAATCTTTTAAAGCAGTGATTCAGTACACCCAGTTCACTAAAAACATGATTCGTACATCACTACTCGAAACAAGTAGTATACAGTCAATGGTCGAAACGAGAGTGTGAAAAGAGATTTAATTGCTTTTTGGCAGGCAACTCCTGTAAGCTATACTTTAACATTGAGTGAATAATAAACGATTCAATCGAATTATATTACACTCCTGTATATTATTGTTGAAAATGTATAGTATTTCAAACGTTAACGAGCATTTGCTAGCTATGGAACACAACTACAGAATTGTCTGCTTGCTAGCTATCGGACATTCATTTGTCTTGTAGTTGCAGTCGAAGCTGTGCTAGCTAGTACCTGAAAACTTGTAAAAAGGATTTGTTAAAATCATCAAAGCAAACTGCTTATTTCAATGTTTTTTAGATGTTAACAGAATGGCTCCAAAAAACGAATTACTGATATAAGGTCCTTCACAAAAAGACAATGTGTAAGTAGTATAAATGTCTAGCTTTACATTGTTAGTTACAACTAGTTTACATAGTTATTAATGATTGGAACTTATTGTACTGTATACTCTGTCATTTATCAGACAAATGAAGTTCCAGTTGATCCAAGCAGCAGTAAAGAGACAGAAAGAGAAACATGGTCACAGGTGAGGTCTTAAATAGTCTAGTGATTATGACAGTAGGTGTTGAAATATTGTTTTTGAGGCACAGTGTGTACATACTAGGCTAAACTAATGCCATAAAGAAATACTCAGAAGAGCAATTGTGTATATACAGTGGGTGAACTAAGTATGGAACATGTCACCATTTTTCTCAGTAAATATTTTTCCAAACGCGCTGTTGACATGCAATTTTCACCAGATGTTGGTAACAACCCAAGTAATCCATACATACGAAGAACCCCCACAAAATAAGTTCAGATATTAAGTTATGTGAAATGAAACAGGGAAAAAGTATTGAACACATGAAGAAAGGGAGGTGCAAAAAGGCATGGAAAGCCAAGACAACAGCTGAAAACCATCAGTAATTAAAGAGGAATCCAGCCCCCTGTCAGTAGAAATTAATATCAGCTGGTTTAGTCCCAACTGATGGGACTAAAAAAGGTCTCATTGCCAAGGTGTCACAGAAGCCGCATCTCATGATGGGTGAAAGCAAAGAGCTGTCTCAAGACTTCGCAACCTAATTGTTGCAAAACATATTTATGGCATTGGTTATAGGCACATTTCTAAGCTTCTGAATGTTCCAGTGAGCACTGTTGGGGCAATAATACAGAAGTGGAAAGATAATAATTTCACCATAAATTTGACTCGACCAGGTGCTCCTCGCAACATTTCTGACAGAGGAGTGAAAAGAATAATCAGAAGAGTTGAAAAGTAGGTTTAAAGCACACAAGATACTGTGCCTGCAGACTTGAAGAAACCAATATTCAATTTAGCTAGCTAATATTAGATTA